>PVLC010020213.1:0-29541 GCA_004027655.1 Graphiurus murinus | reverse complement strand
ATTTGAGGGACAATTGGGGAAAGTTTGTTGTGGACAATATAGTAGATAATATTATTATTGTTGTTAATTTTTTTGGATTTGATAATGAACCGTGGTTGTGTGAGAGAATATTCTTATTCTTTGGAGATATATGCTAAATTATTTAGGGATAGAGCATTTCATGTCTGCAACTTCAGTGGTTCAGTTTATAAAAAAAAAAACTGTACAGATACACAGAGGGTAAATGAGGCAAAATTGTGAAAATAGGTGTAAGTAGGTGAAGGATAGCTGGATATCATTTTACTTCTATTTCAACTTGTTGTAAGGCTGAAATTTCTCAGAAAAAGAAGTTGGCATGGGGAATGGGAAGGGAATATACCAACAGTATTTAGGACAATGTAAACAAAGTCATACATTTGTTTTAAATTTGAAACATGGGGCCGGGCGTGGTGGCGCACGCTTGTAATCCCAGCATTCGGGAGGCTGAGACCAGAGGATCCGGGTTCGCGGTCAGCCTCAGCTACCTAGTGAGGCCCTCTGCAACTTAGTGAGACTCGGTTTCAAAATAAAGAATAAAAAAATAGGGCTGGGGGTGTAGCTCGGAGGTAGAATGCCCCTGAGTTCAATCCCTAGTGCCACAAAAAATAAATAAATAAAATAAATAAATAAATTTGAAACATGGGGATTTTGATTGTAGCCTATGGCCTAGCTTCTCCAAAAAGTGCCTCCTCATGATCCCACTTTCTGATAAATGTCCAGTTAGGCAGTCCATCTTAGAGGACCAAGAGCACTCCACTCCCTAAGCTCAGAAAACAGAAGAGTGCTGGAACCACCCCAGGTACCCCGGTCAGGCCACAGCCTCCCTAAGAAGCAATGGCCCACTCTGGAGCAGGTCCAAGAGGTCAGCCAATTCCAGGTTCTCCCTACTTGGAAGAAACATAGGAAACCCAGCTCAAATTCAAAGCATCCCTGAGAGTTGGCTCATTCTGAGCCAAATCACACTTGGCTGGTTAGGAGAGGTAAACCAGGCTCCATTCTTTCATACCTGAACCCAACATGTCAGTGTCTAGCTAAATGAGCTGGAGAGAGGTGTCTCTGCCTGCGCCCCAGGTTCTCCCCTTGCCAGCAAATTATCCCTGAAGTCTCTAACCAACAGATCAGCTCTAACCAGCAGATCCTGGGGACCTGTATAACTAACTCCTCACTGTGCCCTCCAACACCCTTCTTATGCTCTTTCCCCTTCTCTTGACTTCAGATTCTGGACATTAATGTGAAGGCCACAGCCATGATGACAAAGGCAGTGGTGCCAGAGATGGAGAAACGAGGGTACTGGGATTGAGAGGGAGTGGGCTGAGATGGGCTGGTGTTTCTAGGGCACTGGGTGAAATGGGGCCCCACATGGGTGAGGGCAGTGGAGTCTACTGGGAAGAGGGTCAGCTTTCTTTTTTTTTTTTTCCCCAGGAGTGGCTCAGTGGTGATTGTGTCTTCCGTAGCAGCCTTCGTTCCAATTCCTGTAAGAACCCCTTCATCTGTCACTTCCTTCCATCCCACCCTCCTTCCCATGTCTTTTCACCCCTCCAGTTTCCCAGAGAAGAGTTGCACCATCAATTCCCTTCCCACAAAATAGGTGCTTGACCTCCTCCAACTCTAACCTAACCAGGACAGATCCCTAACTGTGACCCTGCCATGCAGGAGGTGCCCTATTGACCACTGCCTTTGATGTCCAGTAAGAACCATCAATGAAAGCCGGGCGTGGTGGCGCACGCTTGTAATCCCAGCATTCAGGAGGCTGAGACCAGAAGATCCGGGTTCGCGGCCAGCCTCAGCTACCTAGTGAGGCACTCCGCAGCTTAGTGAGACTCGGTCTCAAAATAAAGAATAAAAAATAGGGCTGGGGGAGGTAGCTTGGAGGTAGAATGCCCCTGAGTTCAATCCCCAGTACCACAAAAAAAAAAAAAAAAAAAAAAGAACCATCAATGACCTGGAAACTAGGAGACTAACCCATTCTCTTCTTTCCTCAGTATCTGGGCCCTTACAATGTTAGTAAAACGGCTTTGTTGGGCCTTTCCAAGAACCTGGCCATAGAGCTAGCCCCAAAGAACATTAGAGTGAACTGTCTGGCACCTGGAATTATCAAGACTAATTTCAGCAAAATGGTAAGGAAGAGGAGCCCTGCCTCTTCTTGGGACCCCTTGAAGGGCATCTACCTATTTGGATGGGGAAGCCCAGGATCTGAGTCCTGAGTTCCCACCCACTTCCATTCCCCATCTCCAGGCTTTCCCACAATCCGTCTTCATATCAGCTTCCCTCCCCAGACCAGAGTCCCACACAGTCCTTTCCCAAGGTGTAGGGTAGAGATGAGGGATTCAGACTGTATTCACAGTTTCATATCTCCTGAAGTGGATGAGAACTGGGGAGACCCAGCAAAATGTCTCACTGGGACCTGGAAAGAGTGAAACAGAGGGGGGCATCGTGGGAGAGCTGAGAACCAAGAAGCAACAGGAAGTGAAAGAGGGGCGTCTGTCCATCCTGCCTCTCAATAAGTGTAGGAACAGACAGTTTCTTCCCCTCACTGTTCCTCAGTCTCTTCTTCTTGCACATAAGAGATTTCCCTTCTTTCTGCAGTTGTGGGAAGAAAGGGCAAATATGGAGAAAATGAAAGAAAAAATGAATATTAGAAGGTAAGCCATCACAGGGGAGGAATGGGGAGGGTTAAGAAGGGAAGGGTCTGGTCTCGCACACAGCCCACAGCTTACTGCCTCCGTCCCACAGGTAACATAGGCATGCTTTCCTCTATTTCCCGGGCTTCACAAGTTCATAAACATGATCACTGCAGTGGCATGATCAAGGAGGCTGCTTTCATTGCAAGAAGCAGAGGCATCAGGGTTTCAGGGGAGCAGAGCTCTAGGAGAGGCCCACCCCCTCTCTGAGCATCCACGGAGACCAGGGACAAAAACCAATACCATGTTTTAGTTCCCCTGGCATAGTCATATTTCCAAAGCTTAGCTTTGATGATCCTACAATCCAAATAAAAAGGAACGAAGAGCTTTACAGAGCCCCAAACTCCTTTGCCAAAGGAAATTACTCTTTTCCCCAGTGCTTGGGCTGAACTGTTCAGACACTTTTGCTGGGATCCCTTTCCTCTTAAGTACCCTGCCTCTCTACCTTCTGGCTTCTGGCACTCATGCCCTTAGCTTCTCCATCTTGTTCCCTCAAAGACAGATGCCAGCAATACCTACCTCTTTCCTGGTCCAGACATCCCGGACTCCCTCAAGTCCTCTCAATGCCATTTTGATGTCAGGCATGAGCTTGAGACCTAGTTCACAACTCATTAATAAGCCAGAGTATTGTCATCCTAGAGCCTCAGTGAATGATCTGGCCCTATGTATCTCAATCCTAGACACACATTAGGATCATCTGGGGAGCTTTTTAAACTGCAGTTGCTCAGGCCCAACTCCTAGAGATTCTTCTTTAATTGATCCATGGTAGAATCTTGGACCACATCCTTTTCCTTCTTTTTTCTTTCTTTTTTTGTTTTTTCTTTCTTTCTTTCTTTTTTGGTGTATGGGGGGGGGTTGTTTTGTTTTATTTGATTTGGTTTTGTTCAAGCCTCCCAAATGATTGCAATGTGCAGCGAGGTTGGAGAGCCACTAATCCGGGCCTTCTAGATCCAAGTTACTCACTCTACCCACCTCTAAAGCATTCTATGGCAGTCAGTTGAAATGTTCTCTATATATGGAATCACTAATGCAGTGAGAATTAGCATGTTCTTACAAAACAAACCCAGACCTTAAAAGGGACAAATATGGGTTCCTGAAAAAGTCTTTTGTACACTAAACCTGTACAAATGGAATTATTTTAAATGCACCATTTATTGTCATGCAGACTCCCTGACACTTGAATAGTATGTACACATGTAAGACAAATTCTTTTGAAGTATGAAATAACTACCTGCCATTTTATCAGTACAAATCTGGATTTTGGTGTCCTGAGCTCCGTAAAAAACAGAGCATCCCTATATTATTTGAATATAATGTGTACTGTTTTTTGTAGAGTATAAGATTTATGCTTATACTAAATTATAATAGCTTATCCTCATGGTAACCCTACTTAATAAGCAGAAAGCTTGTGCACTGCTTCTGGAAAGTCATCTGGTAATTCTTCACTAAGAAAATTTCATTCTCTGTAAGACAGGTAAGGGGGCTTGGCCTGATTGATTTTTACTCCCTTGTTTCTCCTATTCCACAGGCTGGGCAAGCCAGAGGAGTGTGCGGGCATCGTGTCCTTCTTGTGCTCTGAAGATGCCAGCTACATCACTGGGGAGACAGTGGTGGTGGGGGGAGGAACCCTATCCCGCCTCTGAGGACCTGGAAACAGCCCACCAGAGCAGAGGTTGGCTCCAACTCCCGGGGGCATTCAGCATTCATTTGCTGACCTTTCGCACTCGGCTCATCATACTGCTTACCCCACAAAATCAGTTCTGACCCGCGATAAAGCCCAGCCTTCCCTGCAGTCAAGGTGTGGTCTGATGAGGATTCCCACTGTTGCTGTGGACTTGGCTGAGAAGACTGCATCTACCTTGGCAATCCTCCCCCCCCGCCCCCCCCCGCCCTCTGGTGAATTCGAGGGGCGACAGGAAAGAAGGAACCTGGAGTGGAAGGTGCATAGGTTGAAAATTACCAACTCGCAAATGAGGTGCAAATAAAATGCAAACGATCGCATTGCTTTGAATCAGCTTGTACATTTCTGCGTGCGGTGCTTAGGTATGGTAGCTGAGTAGAGAGCAGAGGTCCAGGCAGGCTGGATCTCTGCGTCCCCCCAGCCCTCCTCCCTGGCTTCAGGACCTGAGTGCGACGCTGAAGGGTGGAGGTGTCTGCAGAGCTGCCAGCTGGGAGGAGGTGGCTCGGGAACTCCCAGGTGCTACTCTCAGCCTCACATCCCAGAGATGGTGCCAAGGACGCCACGGGGATCCCCGAGGCTGGGCGGTCGAGCAGGAAAGAAGCACGAACTCCCCCAGATCTGGCCAGGTCCTCTCCCAGCATCGCCCTTGGTTTGGAGTTTTCTCCAGGGTCAGCAAGGACGAGCTGGACAGGTCCTGAGCCGCCGGGGGGAAAGGGAGGGGCCCTGCAAGGATGACCCAGGGAGGTGTACCCAGGCCCATGAACAAAGAAATTGGGGGTTCTGCCCTCGGTGCTCGATGAGTGGGTGTCTCGGGGTGCAGGAATGCTGCTCCCGCCCCCGGAGATACCCCGGACATCAGGCGACGCGCACCGAACCTCTCACGAGGTAGCCCGCGGGAGGGGTCGGCGCGAGCGCGCGCGGGGTCTCACGCGGCTCGCGGCGCAGAGCGCATGCTCGGTCCGGCACCTCTCCGGGCGGGGCGGGAGACCCGCCGCTCCGAGGCGGGGGGGAGGAGCGCTCGCGCAGCCGCCCCTGACGAGAGCGGGCTCTGCCGCTGCTGCAGCGCTCAGCGCCGGGGCCCTGCCGGAGCCGGGACTAGCATGTGCCGCGGCTCCCCGGAGGCGGCGGTTCCTCTGCAGCAGCAGCAGCAGCGGCCGCCATGGCCAAGGCCAGCGTGGAGCTCACCCGCGAGCTGCAAGGTAAGCGGCTGCCTTGGTCTGCGGGACGCCCCGTCCGCGAGCATCCCAGACCCAGTGCTTTCCTGTCGGCGGTACACCCCAGCGCCTCCCGCCCCTCACGCATCCTCGCTCCGAGGCAACCCCTACACCTGTATCCCAGTTCTAGCATCGCTGTCCCCGGAGCATCCTCCTCTGCCCCCCTCGCCTCACCCTATCAGGACCTTCCTGTCCTGGAGCCGCCCGTCCCGCTTCTCAGCGACAGGTGCAGTTCCCTTGGCTCCCTGGAGCTGACTCTCAATATTCCTGACCCACCCCTCCGCGAGGCGTCCAGTGTCCGCTCCTGAGAGTCCCCTGCTTTCCCCCACCCCCGCCGGGCGGGGCCAGGCCCGCCCCACCAGACGATGGGAGCTGCCCCTGGTCCTGACCGCTGCTTGTCTCAACACCCTCCCTCCTCTCAGCCCCGCCCCGGAACTGGCCCTGGAGAGCCCCCTAGGAGCCGGGCAGCGCCCAGGCTAGTGGGGCAAGGAAGGGGGTCAGGGAAGAGGCCCTGGATTGGAGCTAAAACCAAGAGCAGGGTCTCTGCAGCTCATCTCCCACAGCCTGGTCCCAGCCTGCCCCCTTCCTACTACCCACCACCCACACCTCAAAGCCACTCTCGCTTTAGCGGTTCTCAGACTCACCCCAAACCAAGCCCCCTCACACCAGCACAGCTACAATCCTGACCCCCAGAGGCAGGAGCACAGGCTAGCCCACGCAGGATGCTCAAGGATACTCAGAGCCACGCTGCGCTGTGGTGATTTCTCACACCTACACTCACGCACAGGAGCACAACCAGGAGATGTGTATACACACACCTTTACAGAAACTGCACCCCCCGTGTACACACAGGTACACACTCACACTATGGGATATCTGTATAGTTCTGCCAGCAGATGGGTATGGGGCTCATTTAAACACTAAATCCTTTCCCCTGCTCCCCACCACACACACAGAGGAACTGTCTGGCACTGTTTCCCTTTCACAGCAGCAAGGTAGCACACTCATTCACACTTCTCTGTCCCCACCAATGCCACACTCAGGTTCCCTGACATTGTCACATTGTCAGAAGACACACACACACACACACACACACACACACACACACACTCACACACACAGTAGTACAGGCAGACTCTCATGCCCAGACCACCTAGGATACAGTCTAGGGACACCCGCACACCCCCACACACTGACTCACTGTGTATGTGTCATGGCTGCAGCAGTGCATGGGTTGGAGAAATCCTTCACACCTCAGAGGTGTAAGACACACCCTCCCACAGGCAGTGGCACTCAGCAATTGTCCCCTGACTCAGGGACACCAGGAGCCAGGATTTTCTCCACGTCCCACTCCCTCTCCAATAGGAAAAGTCACCCAAGAAGAAAAAGTCTCTGTCCCATACTCCTTTGTCCCTGTTTCTCTCTCCTCTCGTCTGCCCCTGCCCTGCCTCTATCTGGACAGCCCTAGGGGAGTGGGGGTGGCCAGGGTGAGGGGAGCTCTGAGCAGGCCCCCACCCACCTGCAGACAGCATCCGGCGATGTCTGAGCCAAGGGGCTGTACTCCAGCAACATCGTGTGAAGCTAGAGACAAAACCCAAGAAGTTTGAGGACCGAGTGCTGGTGAGGACATCAGTCTTAGAGGTCGGAGGGTGAGGGCAACTGGGCTATACAGGAGAGATGGAGGTGGGAGGAGGCTGAGGAGACAAAGCCTGGGGGAGGGGGCAGGACTGGGCTGAGTTGATGTCCAAGAGCCCAGAGTAGGACAGGAGAGAAGTGCTCCCAGAACAGAGCTGAGGGGGCAAAAGGAGGGCAGGGGCACCTGGCCCCAGGCAGCTGCCATGAGCTGTTGATACTCTTCTCTTCTCTGCAGGCCCTGACATCCTGGCGCCTCCACCTTTTCCCCCTTAAAGTCCCTGCCAAGGTTAGTTGGGCTGAGGAGTGGGAGAACACCTGGCATTCTCTCTCTTGAGCCTGGGTACCAGGCCCTTACTAGGGGCTGAGCATCCCCTTCCCTCCAGGTGGAGAGCTCCTTCAATGTCCTGGAGATCCGCGCCTTCAACACGCTCAGTCAGAACCAGGTGAGTGCCAGGCTCAGGGCTGCTACTGGGTCAGCTGGAGGAGGGACTCAATATCTGACACTCTGCCACTGTCTCTCCCCCCACCAGATCCTGGTGGAGACCGAGCGTGGCATGGTGAGCATGCGGCTGCCGTCGGCTGAGAGTGTGGACCAGGTGACACGACATGTGAGCTCTGCCCTCTCCAAGGTCTGCCCTGGCCCTGGGTGAGTGGCAAGCCTCTCAAGGGATTAGACAGGAAGGAGACTTCTTTCCCTGGACTTGGGCTCCTGGGACACAAGAAGAGGGCTTACTTCCCCCTCTTGCTTTTTACTGGGGACCCAGAAGCTGTCATTGAGAGCCTCTTTCTGCCCATCTCTGGGATGATTTGTTCATCCTCCAGGTGTTTGATCCGACGTGGAAATGCAGACACCCCAGAGGGACCCCGAGACACATCTCCCAACTCTGAGACTTCCACATCTACCACTCACAGCGTGTGTGGTGAGCAGGGGCAAACATGAAGAATGTGGGACGTACACCACTCCGTGGCATGTCCAGAGCCCTTTTGCATGGGGGTTTGCCTGAGGGGCCTCTGTCTGCCTTGAGGATTCCACAGCTCCTGGACCTCAGGAGGTTTATGGTATAGCAGGAATGAACGGTGTAGCACTGGCACATACAATGACCTTGACCTTTCCTTGAAGCCCAAGCCTATTCCCCATTCCCTTGCCCCTCATGGAGCCAGCCCATCTCCTGCCCCACAGGTGGCTTCTCGGAGACCTACGCCGCTCTGTGTGACTACAATGGGCTGCACTGCCGTGAGGAGGTTCAATGGGTGTGTTGAGCAGGGACCTAGCAGGGAAGAGGTGGGACCTGGAGGGAGGGGGCAGAGGGCAGGGCAGGGAGCAGGTGTGAGCCAGTTCCACCTCCCCAAGGATGTGGACACCATCTACCATGCCGAGGACAACCGCGAGTTCAATCTTTTGGATTTCAGTCACTTGGAGAGCCGGTAAGCAGATGGGGCAAAGATTCAGCTCCTAAATTCCCAGCTTCGGCCCAATCCTGGCCTTTCCTGGGATCTCCCTTCTGGTACCACCCACTGTCCCTGCTCTGTCTCCCCAACTCCCTACCCCCTCCCTCACTACCTATACCCATCTAGCTTGCCCAGCCCAGCCACCCTATCCCTGATCTCTTCTTTCCCACCCCAGCCACTGGCTTACTTCTTCCTTTTCCCTTCAATATCCCCACAGAGACTTGGCCCTCATGGTGGCAGCCCTGGCCTACAACCAGTGGTTTACCAAACTCTACTGCAAAGACCTGCGGCTGGTAGGAACTAGAAGGGGCTAGGGGAGGGCAGAGGAGTGTCCTCTTTGGCTCCTGATCTGAGAACCCCTCTGTCCTCAGGGCTCAGAAGTGCTAGAACAGGTGCTACATACCCTGAGCAAGTCGGGGAGCCTGGAAGAGCTGGTGCTGGACAATGCTGGGCTTAAGACGTGAGGCCAACCTCCTCCGTGGCAGCGGTGCCCCTGTCATGTAGTCTTAGGGCTTCAGAACCCAGAGCATGGGGCCATGGACCATCTCATTCAGCTGTTCGCTTTACAAAGAGGAATCTGAGGCCCAAAGAGAGCATGAAGCAAGCCAGTGGTCAAGCTGGGCATAGCCTTTAGCCTCCTGATGGCCCTGTTCTGTCTTTTCCCCAGTATGCTCCATGCCCTGTCCCCCCTCCATCAACTGCTAGGCAGGGTGGGCTGTTATAGTCCTGAGGACCCAAAGCTGGGCTTTGCCTCAGTACAACTTTCTAAGGTGCAGGATGCCCCCAGGTACTCCAGAAAGGTGACAAGGTGACTGGCAGGGCCTGAGCTGCTTCTCCCACCCCATGGACACCTCTGACCATTGTCATCCCAGCCAGGCAGGCAGATCGAGGAGGAGGGGACTGGGACTTGGGGCTCAGCTCAGGACAAATCCTTCCTCCCCTTCCCTGAAGGGACTTTGTCCAGAAGCTGGCCGGGGTGTTTGGGGAGAACGGGAGCTGTGTGCTGCATGCCCTCACTCTGTCCCACAACCCCATCGAGGACAAGGGTGAGCCCCAACCCTGAATCCTATCCCCACCACAATGCAGACCCCTGTCCTAACCCAGAGCCCAACCCAGGTCTGAACAGGGGCTCTCCGTCTTGATGGCAGCCCCTGCCCCAGTACTCCCATCCTCAACCCCAGGCCCACACCCCACTCAAGCCCCCACCAACTCTGAGCTACCTGCACCCACTGCCCAGCTCCTCACAGGACCCACACTCTCTGTACTCCCCAGGTTTCCTCAGTCTGAGCCAGCAGCTACTCTGCTTCCCCACTGGTCTCACCAAGCTGTGCCTGGCCAAGACTGCCATTTCCCCTCGAGGTACTCATACCAGGACCCCTGACCTCTGACCCTCCCCCAGCACCATCTGTGATGTGCTCCAGAGGTGTACCCACATGCTCACACACTGCCCCAGGGATTGCGAGAGAAAAAGGAGCCACATTTGGGGAGTGGGGAAGAGGTGGGGATGGGGGCCAACCCAGCCCAGTGCCCGCTATGCTCAGGGCTCCAGGCGCTGGGCCAGACCTTTGGGGCCAACCCGGCCTTTGCCAGCTCCCTTCGATACCTGGACCTGAGCAAGAACCCTGGGCTGCTCGCCACGGATGAGGCCAATGTGAGTCCCTAGCCCCCAACCCTGCAGAAGCATGCTCAGGATTCAGGGCCTGAGAGTCTTCCACCCTGGGAAGTGGAAAGACTGGGGGTGGAGAGACTCTGTCACCTCTTCCCTTGCAGCCTCTCTATCCTTCCTTCTCCAGGCCCTCTACAGCTTCCTGGCCCAGCCCAACGCCCTGGTGCACCTGGACCTGTCGGGAACTGACTGTGCCGTCGACTTGGTGAGCGGCTAGTGATGGGGAGAGCCAGGGTGTATCTGTCTTAAACCCCTGCCCCTTCCCTGAGTACAGAGGTGGCGAGCTGCCAGGATGACTAGGATGACTTCAGGTTCCGCAGTGTCTCATACCTGTGTGCACTTTATCCTGGTCACGAGGCTATGCCAGCTATGCCGAAAGCCAGCCCTCACTCCATTCTGCAGCTGTGCACCCCAGCCTAGGGTTGCGTCCACTAGGGGGAAGGACACTCCCCCTAACTTGAACAAAGGCAGTTAGCCTGTGGTGGCCCGGCCTTACACACCCCCCTGCCCAGGAGCCTCTTGGTATCCCTGGAAGCCAGGCAGGCAGTACACCCACTTTCCACAGAGGACAAAACTGAGGCCCCCAGAGCTGGGTGGGCATCCACGGTGGGACTGGACCTCACCCGGGAGGTAGGAAGGAGTCCGTGACCCACCCACAAGCACCCTGCGGTTCCTCTGACACCCACGTCTCTCACCACAGCTTCTGGGCGCCCTGCTCCACGGCTGCTGCTCCCACCTCACCTACCTCAACCTGGCCCGCAACAGCTGCTCCCACAGGTGGGGACAGGCGGGGTAGGGAGGGGCGGGCAAGCCGTGGCCATCCCCCTCCCTTGCCAACCTCAGGGGTCTCCACAGGAAGGGCCGGGAGGCCCCACCAGCCTTCAAGCAGTTCTTCAGCAGCGCCTACACCCTGAGCCATGTCAACCTGTCGGCCACGAGGCTGCCCCTGGAGGCCCTCAGGTCGGGTGGGTGCAGGTTGGGGGGCGTCCAAGGGAACCACGGGGGTGTGGGGGAGGGGTAAATGTAGGTCTCCTGACCTTCCTCCACAGGGCGCTGCTTCAGGGCCTCTCCCTCAATAGTCACCTCAGTGATGTGCATCTGGACCTCAGCAGTTGTGAGGTGAGCTCCCCCCACTGCCCCTCACTCACTCCCAGTGTTCATTTCTCCAACCAAAGTCAAACCCTGGCTCCAGCTTGCCTCTGCACCACGCCCTGTGGCCCCTTGACCTGACCGCACCTGCACTTTCCTTCTCCGACTGTGGTCTGTGGCCTTCCTTCCAGAAGCCAGTATCTCTGCCCCTAAAGCTGTGGGTGGTAGATACCAGGCTTTCCCAGCAGAGGGCAGGAGCAAGCTGTCTTAGAAGTATGCCTTTCTGGCAAAGAGAAGGAGAGCCAGGGTTTGGGAAAAGGACCACCCTGATTTTACACCCAAGACCTGGTTTGACCTTGAGTTTTGGCATGACTATTCTGATCTCTAAGGATTAAAGGTGCCCTTTTCCTCTACCCCACCTCCCACCTTCCATCGGGCCTTCCCTCTTCCACCCTGTCTCTGCAGCTCCGCTCAGCAGGAGCCCAGGCCTTGCAGGAGCAGCTAGGGGCTGTCACCTGTATAGGCAGCCTAGATCTGTCGGATAATGGTGAGTAGGGGCACCTTTTCAAGCAGGGGAAGAAGCCCTGAGGAGACTTCAGTAAGCCTTGGGCCTCAAGGCCAGGCCTGTCCCATCTACTGACCAGGGTTTGATTCGGACCTCTTGACCCTGGTGCCTGCACTTGGCAAGAACAAGTCCCTCAAGCACCTGTTCCTGGGCAAGAACTTCAATGTCAAGGCCAAGTGAGGCCCCTCCCACACCCACAGATCCTCTGCCCAGCACCCACCCATCCTCTCTGCTCACTGCATTCCCTCTGGCCACCTCTGTCCTCCAATGGCATGTCCCTGGCCCCCTCCCCTCCTACTCTGAGCCCTGACTCCCCACAGGACCCTGGAGGAGATCCTCCACAAGCTGGTGCACCTGATCCAGGAGGAGGACTGTGTGAGTGCCTGGGCCTCGGAGGGGACCTGCAGTGGCAGGGGGCTGTGGAGACTGGACCCAACCCCCACTTGCCACTCAGTCCCTGCAGTCACTGTCGGTGGCAGACTCCCGGCTGAAGCTTCGCACCAGCATCCTCATCAATGCCCTGGGCAGCAATACCTGCCTGGCCAAGGTGGATCTGAGCGGCAATGGCATGGAGGACATCGGGGCCAAGATGCTGTCTAAGGCCCTGCAGATAAACTCCTCCCTCAGGTGAGGCCCACACCTGGACCCTCTGACCCAGATCCCAAGCCCCCCTGCACACACACATGCAAACACACACACACACACACACACACACGTGAGCACACACATATTCTCTCTACCTGTCTCAATGTCCTGTTCTGCAGCTTTAGGAACCCCAGTCCCAGAACTGTCTCTGAGTCAGTCCCATTACCCAGAAAAGGAGGGAGGGCCCAGAGAGGGTTGGGTCCCTGGCCTCTAATAGGGACCCAGAGGGAGAGCTGACAAACTAGTGTTCACCCTCCCCCCAGAACTATCCTGTGGGACCGGAACAATACATCTGCCCTGGGCTTCCTGGATATCGCAAGAGCCCTGGAGAGGTAAGTGGGGTGAGGGGCATCCTGATCCCAGCATCCAGCCTCCCTGTGCCAGGATCAGACCTGGACTACGCCAGCTCCACCCCAGTCCCCTTGACCCATTTCCACGAAAATGTAAGGAAGAGGGAAATGATGCGCAGGAGGTGGGCTTTGGGGAGCAGGGGCGTCCCTGGCTCACCTACTGCCCCACCCAGCTATGCTATTGCATCCCACAGCAACCACACGCTGCGCTTCATGTCCTTCCCTGTGAGCGACATCTCCCAAGCCTACCGCAGTGCCCCTGAGCGCACAGAGGACGTCTGGCAGAAGGTGGAGGGTGCCATCCCAAGCAGGGTGGAGCAGCAAGGAGCAGAGGGCAGCCCCCAGCACCAGCCCTGACCTTCCCCACTCCACCATCTCCAGATCCAGTGGTGCCTGGTGAGGAACAACCACTCCCAGACGTGCCCCCAGGAGCAGGCCTTCAGGCTGCAGCAGGGCCTGGTGACCAGCAGCGCCGAGCAAGTAAACGTTTCCCTCCGGGGCACATGGGGTGTGCATGGGGCATGCAAGTGTGACGGGGTAGTGCACACGGTGGGCCTGAAGAGGCATCATGTGGTGCCCATGACTGGACTGAGCATGTAGGGGAGCAAAAAGACAGGACATTCAGAATGTGGGCCCTAAATATATGTGGGAAAATAACAGAGCCCCTAGAAGGATTGCACAGACCCTGGGAGCAAAACTGGGCATTGGAGAAGGGCATTCCAAGAAGAAAGACTGGGCCATCAATAGCATGGCCTGTGGGGTCTGACCTGGGACCCCTGACATTCCTGACACTGTGCTCCAGATGCTGCAGCGTCTGTGTGGACGAGTGCAAGAGGAGGTGCGGGCGCTGAGGTTGTGCCCCTTGGAGCCCGTGCAGGATGAGCTGCTCTACGCCCGAGACCTCATCAAGGATGCCAAAAACTCCCGGGCGGTGAGCCCTCTGCAGCCCCACCCTTCCCTGACAGTCTGGAGAACCCAAGAAGGCCAACCATGCTAACCCAGGAGTGTCCAGGCACTGCCCCATGCCTCTGTCCTCCTAGCCCAGGGGCCCCCAGGGACTCAGTAGGGCCCGATTCTGGCCTCTGAACCTAACCCCTTCCTTCCCTAGCTTTTTCCCAGCCTTTACGAGCTGGGTCATGTGCTAGCCAGTGACGGGCCTGTGCGGCAGAGACTGGAGTCAGTAGCCAGTGAGGTGTCCAAGGCTGTGGATAAGGAGCTGCAGGCAAGTCCTGAGGGAGGGTGGAGACCATGGTGGAAACCCAGTGTTGACCAAGGCAGGCCCTAAGCCAAGAACCAAGCTGGAGGGCAAGAAAAAGATGCACAGTTGAAACCACCCACATTTACCCTATACCATAGCACTGTAACCATAGGTGCTTGGATGTTTTTCTGCTAACCTTGACCTTGGACCCTGAACTCTGATCTCCCCCTTTCTAGATTCTGATCCTTGGACTGAGCCCCCCCTGTCTATATGGTAGGGTAGAAGGAGCACTGACCAAGTAGCAGGGAAGCTTGCTTGTCCAAGGCTCTGATACAAATAGCTCCATGACCTCAGGCAGGTCCCTTGGTCTCATCAAGGGGGCTGGAACAGATAAGCTAAAATTTCTTCTGCTATAGTGCCAGCCCTGACCCTGCCCTCCTTGGGGCTCTGGTCTCCCTTCCCCCCACACCAGGTGATCCTGGAGTCCATGGTCAGCCTGACGCAGGAGTTATGCCCCGTGGCCATGAGGGTAGCTGAAGGGCACAACAAGATGCTGAGCAATGTGGCGGAACGGGTCACCGTACCCCGGAACTTCATCCGAGGGGCGCTGCTGGAGCAGGCGGGACAGGACATTCAGAACAAGCTGGAGTGAGGCGGAGGATGGGGCTGAGAGTGGGGCTGGATTTGACCCAGAGCGCTTAGGGACTTGGGAGCAATCAGCAATGAATAATGAATGGCATAATCTCCATTACAAGGGATAAATCTTTAACCAAAGGCAAGCTTGCTGTTTAGGGTCTGACTGGTCTTTGCCCTAGAAATCTAAGTGCTGAGCTGGGATTTAGGAGCCAGAGTGGTGCACAAACAGGTGTACGCAGCACATACCCAAGTACATACACCAGGATTTGCCTCCCACAAACAAAAGACAGCCTTCTCAAAGATATGGGCAAACAAAAGTGATATGAGTCAGGCACGTAGGGTCACATTCTCTTTCCTTCCTGGTCTCCATTGCTCCTTGAGTCCTTTCAGTCTGGACCTAGGTGCCACTACTTACAAAGGGAAATTAGTACACAAGCCCATGAAACAGCCAGGCTTGAGAAGTACTGGTTTCTGCTGTTAGAGTAGCAAGCAGCAAAGTAAACTCAGCACCCCAGTTCACCCAGCTCTGTCCCACTGGGGCTCCTCACCTGGAACTTCCTTGCTCCTCCTCCTCGAGTTCCTCTTTGCCACACACACCAAGGCTGGGAAGACCAGTGGGTGGGACTGGACATGAGTTTGTGGAGACAAGAGTGTGGTGCATCTAAGGTGCCTCCTACTGCAGCCATGTTCCCTGTGAGCAGCCAGGCAGCCTGCCCATTCCTCAGGCATCTGGGGAGGGGAGGGACTGAGGCTCAGAGGCCAGCGGGGGTGGCTGAGCAGCCCCACCTGTGCCCACAGTGAGGTGAAGCTCTCAGTCGTCACCTACTTGACCAACTCCATAGTGGATGAGATCCTGCAGGAGCTGTACCACTCCCACAAGAGCCTGGTAAGACTTCTGAACCAGGCCAGGCTCAGACACGCACACCATCCCCTTCCTCTCAAGGCCCTGGGAGGGAGCAGCTTCCTTGGAATCCTGTTCATACCTGTCCTTCCCCAGGCCCGGCACCTGACCCAGCTAAGAACACTGTCAGATCCACCAGGGGGACTGGGCCAAGGGCAGGATCTGTCCTCCAGGGGCCGGGGCCGGAACCATGACCATGAGGAGACCACAGATGATGAGCTTGGGACCAACATCGTGAGCCCCCCCACCTCCCCCATGCCTCCCTCGCCTCCTTAACCTGGGCCCTGCCCTTGAGCCTGCACTATACTGTCCCCTCCCACTCCTCTGGATTCCACTCTCCACCCCACCATGGCCGGCCTCCCCGGAGCGCCACTCCAGCCCAGCCTCTTCCCTTGTCCCATTGCCTCAGCCACCTGATTAGTGTGAGGCAGGATGGACTCCAGAAAAAGGGCTTTGTGAGGAGTGGGAGGCTCCAAGTGAGGGTTTGGGACTTGAATCCTGGCCCCACACTTTGTCTCCATTTCTGCAGGACACCATGGCCATCAAAAAGCAGAAACGCTGCCGCAAGATCCGGCCGGTATCCGCCTTCATCAGTGAGTTCCCCAGCCTAGGTTCCAATGCCCTCGGGGCTCCCACCCCTTCCCTAGGCCCTCTTTCCCTTTCTTTTTTCTCTGCCTCTCCATCCTGCTTACTCCCTGTCCCTCCTGCTAGTCCCACTAATACCGCTGTGTCCACAGGTGGGAGTCCTCAGGACATGGAAAGCCAACTGGGAAGCCTGGGGATCCCCCCTGGTTGGTTCTCAGGACTCGGGGGCAGCCAGCCCACAACTAGTGGCTCCTGGGAAGGTCTATCCGAGCTGCCTACCCATGGCTATAAACTAAGACATCAAACACAAGGGAGACCCCGGCCCCCCAGGACTACCCCGCCAGGACCTGGTCGGCCCAGTGTGAGTTCCAAAGGCCTTGCAAGAGGACAGACTTCCCTCAGCAATGCCAGAGCAAGAGGTTCTACTGTTAGGCCCCAGATGCCAGAGATACTAACTTTGGGGGATTGGACAGGAACTTAGGCAAGCCATCAAACAGTTGAGGGGCTATCCAGTTTGGATGAGAGCTAGACCTTATTGCTCATAAGAAATCCATCTAGTCAGGCATGGCAACACATGCCCATAGTCCCAGCTACTCAGGAGGCTGAGGCAGGAGAATCTCTTGAGCATGAGTTCAGCACCAGTCTGGGCAGCATAGCTAGACCTCATCTCAGAAAAAGAAAGAAATCTCTCTTCTGAGCAATGACATTCTTGTTTTGGTGACAGATAAAGCCAAGAGCTTAGGAAATGCTCAGGTGAACTGATGTCTAAATTTCTGTGGGACCAGGTCCAAAGGGGGAAGGCCCTGAGTACCCAGGTGGGAGATGGGACTTTCTAACCCACAGGACTTTCCTCTCAGCAGGTGCCAGTACCTGGGAGTCGTCAGGAGAATGGGATGGCCAGCCGCCTAGATGAGGGGCTGGAGGACTTTTTCAGCCGAAGGGTCATGGATGAAAGTTCCAGGTGCGATGCCTAAACACACTCTCCTTTTCAGCAGGCCTCAAAGCCCCAGAAGGGCTCCCGTGTCCTCCCAGCTCCTATGAGTCTCTCCAGCAACAGTGGCCCCCGAGCCAGTCTCTTAGGAACATTTCCCCACATTCTCACCCCTTCCTTCCCCTCCCTTAACTCCCATGGCCTCTGAATCTCCTCAAGATGGCCAAAAAGGATGGAGCCAGCATGAGCCACCTGAGTGGGGTAGTGGGTACAGGGCAGGGGCGACAGGCCCTGGGATAGGTGGCCACTGGTGGCACAAGGCCCTGAGGCAGTGGTCTCCATCACTGTCCTGTACAGACTGCCCAGAGTCTGTCCTGGAGGAGCCAGGCTGAAAGGAGGAGTTGGCAGGGCTATGTGCAAAGGATGCAGTGTAGAGGAGAGACTAGATGAAAGTGGAAGCAGGATGTTTGTTAGACCCAGGACGGACCAACACCAGTACCACTCTGGGCTCTGCATCTGGCATTGGTCACTAACTCACCCCAATTTTGCCCAGCTACCCCCGGACTCTGAGGACCGTCCGGCCAGGCCTCTCAGAGGCACCACTGCCTCCACTCCAGAAGAAGAGGCGCCGAGGCCTGTTTCACTTCCGACGGCCCCGGAGCTTCAAGGGGGACAGGGGTCCAGGGTCCCCCACTGCTGGACTCCTCCTCCCTCCGCCCCCGCCCCCACCCCCGACTCAGGAGAGCCCTCCCAGCCCAGACCCCCCAAGCCTTGGCAATAACTCCTCTCCCTGCTGGAGCCCAGAGGAGGAGAGCAGCCTCCTCCCTGGATTTGGGGGAGGCCGGGGGCCTTCCTTCCGCAGGAAGATGGTAAGTGAAGGAGAGGGTACTGTGTCCTCCCCTTCTCCTGTCCCATGCATAGCCCATTCCCTGACCCCACCCCAATCTCAATGGGAGGAAAATGCGTGGACCCAGGGTTCTTGGCAACACTAGTCATTCCAATTCCCCTCTCCTGAGAGTGGACTACAGTGTAATAGCCCAGAGCATGCTGGGAGTGCTGTATGCAAATGAAGGCATTAGAGGAACTTCTCCCAGGGTCTGGGTAGAGCTTCCCCAGGGAGGGGCTTCCCACTGCTACCTGTGGAGCCCCTTCTCCTCTAGAGCTGCGTGTAAATAGGAGACCTTGTTCCAGGGCACCGAAGGGTCGGAGCCAGGAGAGGGGGACCCAGCCCCTGGGACAGCACAGCAGTCAAGGGTCCATGGTGTGGCCCTTCCTGGGTTGGGAAGAGCCAAGGGTTGGAGCTTCGACGGGAAACGAGAGGTAAGGGGAGCCTGGCATGGCAAAATGAGGGTCCTGTGGGTCCCTGTCCACCACCTGCTTCCCACTCCCTCATGCCTGGTCATTCAGTGGTGAAAGTAGGTGCTTTGGCACTAGAAGGTGTAAGCTGAAGTTTGCTCCTACTTACACACTTGCCACGGAATCCAGGACTTGGTACTTAACCTCTTGGAGCTTGTAAAGTGTGTGTGTGTGTGTTGGGGGTGGTTATAAAAATACTCACCTCTAATGCTTGGTTTACCAAAATTTGGTGACTTGATTGATTACAACCTTTTGGGGAGTTTTTTATGTATTTTGTTTGTTTGGGAGTTTTACTTGTCTTTGTTTTTATAGTAATTGGGATTGAACCCAGGGGCATTCTACCTCTGAGCTACACATCCACCCTTTTTGTTTTTTATTTTGAAACAGGGTCTCACTAAGTTGCTGAGGGTCTTCCTAAGTTGCTGAAGCTGACCTTGAACCTGCCGTCCTCCTGTCTCAGTCTCCCGAGTACTGGGATTACAGGCATGCACTACTACATTTGGCTTGCTTATAACCTTTGGTGACTGGTTTCTACCTTTTTTGTATGCCATCTGAATTAGAATTGAGATAATTTTTAAATTTAAATCAATTCACCTTTTTTTAAAAAAAATTTAGTCTAGACAAAGCATTATCATGTTTCAAATCACAGGCATTTGTATGAGTCATTTTTTTCTACCACACAAAAATAAACATAAAAGTATTAAGACAGCAATATGATCATTTGAGTAAACCATTTCTTATGCCCCTAGGGTGGTGTAAGTGCCACTCTTCGGGAAACATGGTCCAAATATCCAGGAACTAGTGACATGAACATAACATGAGATGCCAGAACAGAAGCCCTTTGTCAGCTGCAGTCCTGGGGAGGGGACTTTTCCCATGCCCTGACTCAGCTGTCCTTGCAGGGCACAGGCCCAGACCTGGAGGACAGCACCCAGGCTTGGCAGAAACGGCGCTCTTCAGATGACGCAGGTGAGAAGGGCCCTCACTCTCTTCCTTTGATCTCCCTCTTAGGGTACCCTCCTAATTTGCCTTTCCCCCTTTCTCTCTTCCTCTTTCGCACCCTCTCCCTCTACTCCAGGGCCTGGAGCCTGGAAGCCCCCACCACCACCCCAGAGTACCAAGCCAAGCTTCAGCGCCATGCGCCGAGCAGAGGCCACGTGGCACATAGGTATGGAAAGCCTCTTCCCAGGCAGCAGCACTGAAGGCCCAGGGGGTGTCCACAGAAACAAACCCTGACTCCTGTGCTGGGGGATTTACCACCAACACAGGGCAGTGAGACGTCAACACAGTGGAAATGCTGAAGGATATTTACAAAGCTACAGCCAAAAGAGGCAAACAGCCCAATCTCAGGGTTCTACAGAGCAGAAGCGGCTTCCCCAGGGTTAGCAGATGAGGGTAGTGCTTTGTGATGGTTCCTGAGAACTCTCTAGGGCAGGTACCACCTCTGATCACAGTGGCGCCCTCTATAGAGAAGTCCTCATTCTGCACCTCAGTCAGGAAGAGGGTGGCAAATCTGACGGCCAGCAAGTACCAGCCATGCCGGGCGCATTTAAAACATTTCAGCCTCCTATAAAAATAGCTTGTTAACCCCAAAGAATGGGCAAGAGCTTGGAGGTCAGAAGCCCCAGGTATTAGTCCTGCTCAGCCACCCATGACCTTAAACAGGTCATTTATTTTATGGCTTCATGACTGGAGGAATAAAAAGAAGGAGGATTATTTCAGGTATGACGATTTCCTCCTGCCAGGTTCAGAGCACCTTCTGCTTTAGGAGCCACTAAGGAAAGTTGATCAGTTCAGCATCAACTTAAGTTCCCGAAAGCCTAGACTATGACTGGTGATGATATTAACATGGACAAAATCTCCCTGCAGACACAAACCACCCCCTCACCTTCCTCCTCTCCCACCCCAGTGCATCTAGGAGGAAGGAACCAAGAACAAGCTGGTCTAGCTTGGGCTACTGCTCCCCATCCTGCCCATAGTACAGAGCTGGGCTGGCCTGGGCCTGGCAGCACCTGTGTGCTTCCCCATCCTCTGAGGTCAACCCAGCCCTGGAGCCATCTTCACTGATTCCCCATCCCTCACAAAGACTAGATTGAACATGCAAAGCAGAGCTGCACCCTCCATTCAGGGAACCATAATTGTCAGATGTGCTGCCGCGTGCATACCTCACAGAGAAGCACGCAGACAACACCTCCCAGGTGTCCCACCCACAGGCTCGTGCTGCTGAAAGTCACAGGGTAGAAGACAAGTGTGCCAGGGTACTTGAGGTTCTCATCATCTAAATCAGACTGGCAAACAGTTCTGGGAATGCCATGCTGCAGCATTGGCAGGGCCCTGGGGCACTGCAGCCCTGGATGGGCAGGTCTTGTGTCCTGGCTCTGTCCCAACAGGAAAAGGGCTGGGCCTGGCCCTGCAAAATGGACATCCAGGCCAGAGCCCCCTCCAGAGGTGATGGCCTCTGGGCAATCCTAGGGACCAAGGTCTAAGGAAATGTGGTAGTAGAAGAGGACATTGAAGGCAGAGATGGAGCCAATGGATCTGGAGAGACTTCATGGGAGGAGGAGACAGGGGAGGGCTCTGCAAGCCTGCCTTTTCCTGTAGCTTCCATCTCCCATTCCCCAGCTGAGGAGAGTGCCCCCAGCCACAGCTGCCAGAGCCCCAGCCCAGGCTCCCAAGATGGAGAAGAAGAGAAGGAAGGGGCCTTATTCCCAGAAAGGACAGTTCCAGCTAGGAATGCCAAGGTAAGGGCCAACAAAGTGGGTGAGGAGGGTGTTTTGATGGGGCAGAGAACTGACATAGCATCTTCCTCTGCCAGCTGCAGGATCCCCCTTTAGCTCCACGGCCCCCCAAGCCGGTGGCTGTGCCCAGAGGCCGCCGGCCCCCCCAGGTGCCAGGGAGCAGGGAGGAGTCCGAGGCTGGAAATACAGCCCCAGGAGTCAACAAGCCCCGACCAAGGCTGGGCTCACAGCAAGACCAAGAGGAGCCTGAAATCCAAGGTCAGGTCTGCCATCTGGCTGAGTGAGGGGCTTAGGGATCTCCAGGACCTTGTTGCTCATATCGAGTCCCCTTAAAAAGCATGGAGTAAGCCACAACCAGGAGTCACAGCCTAGCTGAGCACCCCAGCCTGTGAGCCCCCCTCATGTGCCAGGCTTACTGTGACTGTCATTTCAGGGCCCCCTGATCCAGGCCGCCGGACTGCCCCCCTGAAGCCCAAGAGGACACGGCGGGCACAATCCTGTGACAAACTGGAACCTGATAGAAGACGGCCCCCTGACCCTGCAGGTGCCAGTGGGGAGAGGGCGGGACCCCTTACCACCAATCTGTCAGTCTATCCAACACAGCACTCCCTCAAACCCTACCCAGGAAACAGGGTTCCCTGGATTTGTCCCCAGCAGGAACCAGTGAGCCAGGAACAGACTGACAGCTGCTGCAACACCCTCCCCAGCCTTCCTCTCGACATGTGCCTCACAAGGACTCAGACCCCCACCCATCCCCGCTCCCCCAGACCCCCCGCCAGCCCCTGTCCTACAGGGGCAGGATGGCAGGACCAAGCATAGGGGAGCAGGAGGTGGGGGACTAGAAGGGGGGAGCAGCCTGGAGAGAGGGAGGCTCTCGATGCCTGCCTCGATGCCTCGCTCTGCAGAGAGCTTCAGGGTGGGGCCTGTCTCCTCCTCTGGGAGGATGGATCTCTGTCTCTCTATCCCCAGGGGCTTCTCCTCACTTGTATAGTATTAAAAAAAAAAATCACTGTCTGCCTCCAGTTTCTGCTGTCCTCCCTGTTCACTGTCCCCACCCCCCACCCCCACCATCTGCTCCCTTCCCACAAGCACCAAGGACTTTGCCACAATGGAGGAAAGCAAGGAACACCCCAAAGGTATGGGGCTGAGGCTCTGAGAGAAGGAGGAAGAACAAAGCTGCTCCCGCTCTGAAAGCTAGGGTGGGTGCTATGTGCAGGGTCAGGGCTGCAGAGGGGACTGAGGAGACTGAAGTAACAGAAGTCAACAGTGTGTGTCTAGCTTTGGAATGAGATTGAGAGACCTCAGTATATCAAGGGAAGATTGGGGGGGGGGGCGTCAGAGTGTGTGTGTGTGTGTGTGTGTGTGTGTGTGTACATGTGCTTACACACATGCTCACTAACAGTATTACCTATTGTTGTGTCATCCTGTGGACACCCTCAGTAGCCAAAAATTTCAAAAGTAGAGTGGCAGCTGGACATGGCGGCTCACGCCTATAATCCTGGGAGACTGATACAGTAGAATTACAAGTTCGAGGCCAGCCTAAGCAACTTAGTGAGACTCCCAGCAACCTAATGAGACACCGTTTCAAAAACAAAACAAAACAAAAAAAGGGTTGGGGATATAGCTTGGAGGTAGAATGCCTCTGGGTTCAATCCCCAGTACCAAAGAAAAAAAAAAATAGAGTGGCTTATAGGTGAGCAAAAATCTCTATGGCATGAGTGGATTGATAATTAAGTTAATCATTTCCCTTGTTATTCTAACAGTGCAATACCCTGACATTTAGGGCCTTTACCGCCTCTTCCTCTACGATGTCCCTCCTGATGTCTTCCCCACTCATCCAAATCAAACCCTCCCTCACTATGCATCCCTGCATCCTGAGCAAGTCCATTAATTTTGCATCCATCACACTTAATTGCATTTTGTATAGGCTTATCATCTCTGCATGTGTGTCTCTCTGGTCCAAATACTTCCACCTCCCCTGAAGGCAGGGGCTATGTCTTCATCACCTGGTTAGCCCCAGTACCTGGTACAATGCCTGACACCCAGGACCTGTTAATCAGTGGTTGCTACTTGAATAAACAAGCAGCTAAGGGACAGAGAGTGAAGGTGTCCTGGTGAATGCACTTGCATTCTCCTCCCAGATCATCATGTGCCCAAACCTTCGCATTTGGCTCACTTCCCCTGGTCTCACTAAGAATGAGTAATGTCTGTTTCCTTAAGATTTGTGCATGGCACAGTCTCTCCTACCGGGATACGGCCATATGGGTTGAATCTGGGGGATGGGTACATTGTGGCACCAGGAAGCTACCCTGGGACTCAGTTCTTCAGCACATGTCCCTACTGTGCAGCCCTGTCCTCCAGGGCCTCTGGACAAGGACAAGTCTGTGTGTCCTAAGCAATCACATCCACTTCCTGTATCTCCTTATAAGAAGGTGGCTGGGGAACTGGACCTCATTCTCAAAGCCATGAGGTTCAGCGTGGCACGTGATGGCTTCTAAGGAGCGCGTGAAGATGAACATTGTGTATTCTGGGCTGGTGCGAGTGAATGTATGTGTGACGAGTGCAGCCTGGTGACTGCAAATATCCTTAACAAGTGTAGCACTGTCAAAAGCATTGTGAGACTGGGTGTGTTTCCCACTGTGTATCAGTGGGGCTGTAACTGTCATGGTGTCATGGTGAGTTTACGTACTGGCGCCTGTGTGTGTCAAGATATGTGTGAGCCTGAGAGTCGTGGGTGCGTGTGTCGCCATCGTTTCTCTGTGTGGATGCGTGTGTGGTGTGTGCATGCACCACGGCAGTGTGTGCATCTCTGTGATGCCGGGTGTGGGTGTGTGTGAAGGGGAGATGTATGTCACTGTGTCGGCGGGGGTCCTGCCTCTGAGCCGCCCCCAGCCCGCCCTCCTCCCCCGGTTCTGTGGCTCCTCTCAGTCAGTGGCCCTGCCCCTCCCCTTTTCTCCCTCCCAACCCGTCTGTGCGGGGGGAGCTGGTGCTGCGGCCCCCCCATCCCTCCCAATCCAGGCCCCATAAATAGCAGCAGAGCTGAAGCCGGAGCCGGCGCCAGCGGCTGGAGCAGCAAAGGAGTCAGGGCCAGGGCTGGTGAGCCGGTGAGCTGGAGAGACGAGCCCCCTACCGAGAGCCCAGGTGAGCCCACCCTCCTCCCTAGCCCAGCCCCAGCCCAGCCCAGCCTGACCCAATCTCCATATTGACCTCTCCTCTCAACCCCAGAGAGCTCCCTAGCCCTGCCTGATCCCCTCACCACCATACACCCCTGCCTCAGGGGACCCACAAGAACTGGGAGACTGAGGACTAGGGAAAGAGCCGCAGCCCAGACCCTCCCTCACATACCCAGGAAGACACACGTCGTGAAGAGGTGGTACCCAGCCAGGGAGGGGGTCACAGTTCTGGAGGAGGCACAAGGACTATCACACCCTCCTGGAGACGGACACAGGACAAGAGGGGACAGACATAGAGGGTGGGGCACTCGGACACACCAATGCACACTCACTTGGGGAAGCAGGGCATGGGACCAGACAGCCTCACCCTGAGATCTGGACAGACACATGGATAGACTGACCGGCCATGAACTCGGGCCGGCGTACCCTTGCCTGCTGCTGCCTGAGGCTTGGTAGCACCACGGGGGGAGGGTGGTGCGCATGTATCCCACGGGTAGCATGGAGGGGGCTGAGGCTCCCCCAAAACCCTGTCGCTAAGAGACAGCTCCAGCGTTGCCAAGAAGTGTGAGAATAGGGGAGGTGGGGAGGGACGAGAGGCTTGTCATAGTGGGAACCCCTGCCAGGAACCCCGAGGAGCTTCCAATAGCACCCTGGTCCTGACTCTACTCTGAAGCCCACCACCCCTTTCCCATCAGCCAGCCAGAAGGTGGGTGGGCGAAGGGAGAGGGGAGGGCACCCTCCAATCTGTCTCCTCCTGCCCACTGCAGACTCCATTCCCAGGGCCCATCCTCTTCAGACCTCCAGGGGCCTGCCTCTCCATCCCCGGCCCCACCCCCTCGCCCCACTTCAGCTCCCTCATGCCAGGACTGAGTGCAGGGCTGGCTCACACACCGGCCGGGAAATAGCAGGAGGTGCTGAGCCAGCAGACAACGGGAATAAATCGATGGCCTAGGAGCCGAGACTGCCAGGAACCCCGCCTCGCATCCCAGCCCTCCAGCCTTTCCAGCCCATTCAAGCACACCTAGGCTGGCAGAGCTGACAGAAGCACAGGCCTTCTGAGCACCAGGCCCTAGTCCTCTGTCCTGCCCTGCACAGGGCTCTGGGGAAGCAAAGCCGAGGGCAGGGGAAGTAGGAAGTGCATGAGATCCTAGGGCCTCAGGAAGGAGGGCCAGGTCCTGGGGGCCAGACCTCCTCCTCTGCTTCTCTTTCCAGTGTCCAAGCCACCTGCTTTGTCCCCACGGTGACATGTCGGACCCTGAGATGGGATGGGCGCCCGAGCCCCCATCCATGACACTGGGAGCCTCTCGGGTGGAGCTGCGGGTGTCCTGCCACGGCCTCCTGGACCGAGGAGACACCCTCACCAAGCCACACCCCTGCGTGCTGCTCAAGCTCTACTCTGATGAGCAGTGGGTAGAGGTGAGGGCAGCTGGGTTTTTCCTTAGCTAACCTCTCAGGTCCAGCCTGGGAAGGAGGGAGGATGGTAGGGGCAATGAAAGCCTCATAGGAGAGTGTGAGGACCCCAGCGGGCCTTTTCCAGGCCACGTGGGTAACTTTGGAGACAAGTATGCCATCATTACAAAACCAAACCATTTCACAGTGGAGAGCTCACTGAGTCCCAGAGGCTCCTGAGATTGCCCCAGAGGCGGTGGGAGGGCTCCCAAAGGCCTTAGGAGGGCTGAGGGTCCAGGGGCCGGCAGCACCCAGGGATCAGCCTAGGACGAAAAGAGCTAGTTCCTGAGGCCAAAGGTGAGCCGGCATGGCCAGGGCAGTCCAGGGCAGGGAAAGTAGCCTCGGTTCCCAGCAAGCCCTCACCCTTCCTGCCACACGCAGGTGGAGCGCACGGAGGTGCTTCGCTCCTGTTCCAGCCCCGTCTTCTCCCGGGTACTGGCCCTCGAGTACTTTTTTGAAGAGAAGCAGCCCCTGCAATTCCATGTGTTTGATGCTGAGGATGGAGCCACCAGCCCCCGCAATGACACCTTCCTTGGCTCCATGGAGTGTACCTTGGGCCAGGTTTGCAACCCTGCTCACCCCACTCCACCCTTGTCAGCTTCTGCCTCTGGACGATAAAATAAGAGGCAGCCCGAGCTCTGGAGCTAGTTCAGTGAGGGCGTCAACCTTATTTCTGCCATTTGCTGGCTGTGCAGCCTTCAGCAAGACACTTAACCTCTCTGGGTCTTAGTTTCCCCATCTAAAAGATAGTAGAGGGGGGATGTTATAGTGCCTCTCTCTTTTTTGCCTTGGATTGTGTTCTTGCTTTGTTTTGGTTTGGTGTTTGGGAAGGTGTGGTTTGGGGATTTTGTTTTGTTTCTCTGTTGTTGTATGGTACTGAGGATTGAAGCCAGGGCCTCATGCATGCTAAGCTGGCACTCTACCACTGAGCTAACCCCAGCTCCTTCTGCTTCCCTCTTAAGGCTGCTGTAGAAATTGAGCCCAACCCTAGCCCAGTCAAAGGGCCAACCCTTGTGGACACTCAGAGAACACTTACTCTTCCACCCTTCAAACCCTGGCCGAGGCAGGTGGGGAAATTACAGTTGGGTCTCCCTCCACCTCCATCCCCAGATTGTGTCACAAACCAAGGTCACTAAACCGTTACTGCTGAAGAACGGGAAGACTGCGGGCAAGTCCACTATCACGGTAGGCAAGGTCGCCCGTGCTCATCCTTGGGTCACATACTCAGTGCCCCTGCATGGACATCCATGGTGACATCATACCCACTATCACCTTCACCTATGGGAAGGGTGTAGGGCAGCCCTTGTGGTGGGGGAGGGGAGTCCAGCCACTTGTGTCTCCCTTGCAGATTGTGGCCGAGGAGGTATCTGGTACCAACGACTATGTGCAACTTACCTTCAGAGCCCACAAGCTGGACAACAAGGTTGGAACCCCAGAGTCCAGGCCCCCATGTCCCTTGCTAGAGAGCCCTAGGCCTCCCATTGGACCTAGGTCCCAGGCCTGCTCCCTTTTCATATTACCCCCCACCCCAGCCCCCCTTGCAGACCTCACCAGACCCACGGGCCCTTTCCCCTGCCTCCCCAGGACCTGTTTAGCAAGTCTGACCCTTTCATGGAGATCTATAAGACCAATGGGGACCAGAGTGACCAGCTGGTCTGGAGGACTGAGGTTGGTGCCCAGGGCTGTGGGGATGGAGGGAGGGAGATCAGAGTGAGGAAACCTGTACAGGAGGTGATCAGCTCTGTGGTACCTCTCCAAGGTGGTGAAAAACAACCTGAACCCCACCTGGGAGCCTTTCCGCCTCTCCCTGCATTCTCTGTGCAGCTGCGATGTCCACCGACCCCTCAAGGTGAGACCCCAGCCAAGCGAAGTGCAGCTTACTCAGAGCACCCAGCCTGCTGATGCTCCCCCTGAGTGGCAAGCCTCCTCCCACCCCCCCCACCCCATGCAATGAGCTCTTCTCACTGTGGGATAAATAACAGTGCGCCTTTTGTCCCTGCCACACCGAAGTTCAGCAGGTGGCCTCTCTGGACAGGTTAATGATATCTGTTTGGGCCTAGAGGCTGTGAGGCCCCTACCACCTGAAGTCCCCTGGCACCCCAGAAGCCCCTTGCAGAGGTTTCTAAGCCTGACCCCACTTCTGCCCCACTTCTTAGTTCCTGGTGTATGACTATGACTCCAGTGGGAAGCATGACTTCATCGGCGAGTTCACTAGTACTTTCCAGGAGATGCAGGAAGGGACAGCAAACCCTGGGCAAGAGGTACCAGAGACCCCACCCCCAGTATCCCACCTAGGTCCCTGGGAACATCCTTAGGGTGACGCCGGAGAGACCACATAGGTGACAGGAGGTGGAGAGGGAGGAAAGGCTCAGTGGAAGGATGGGCCGTGAGGGTCTTGCTCTGGGAGGCTCTTCTGGAGGGTGGCAGGAGGGGCCACCAGATGGACATATGACCCTGCGCTTGTCTGGTGGGTGGTGTCTAGATGCAGTGGGACTGTATCAACCCCAAGTATCGAGACAAGAAGAAGCATTACAAGAGCTCGGGGACGGTAGTGCTGGCCCAGTGCACGGTAAATCCCAGTTCTTGCTTCAAGAGTTGCCGCCATCCTTGCCCCCACCTCTGCCCCAACCTCAGATTCAACCCTTCTCTTATTTCAAAGATCAGTTTTTCTGTTCCTAAGAGCTGTGAACCCTTGCCCTATCCCAACTGCAGCCTCAAAAATTCTAATTCCTCCACTTTCCCCCCAGAAGCCCTACCCAAGTTTCCTCCTGAAAGGACCACCCCATCCCTCATTTCCTCTCTCCCTCCCACCAGGTGGAGAAGGTGCACACCTTCCTGGATTACATCATGGGTGGCTGCCAGATCAGCTTCACGGTAAAAGCCTAGGGGATGGGCACGAGCATGAGGGAGAGGTTGGGCCCATACTGAACTAAAGGAGCTAGGAACCTCTGCCCTACTTGGGCTTCTCTTGAGCCTTAGCACAGTCAGCTTATATCACAGCCCACCCCACGATGGGGCTCATCTAAGTCCTCCTCACAGCCCTACCCTAGCTCTAGCGGAGCCTTTCCATCGGCTCTCATGGCTGCAGCACCACCCTTTCCCACCCTCGTCCCACCAGGTGGCCATCGACTTCACTGCCTCCAATGGGGACCCGAGGAGCAGCCAGTCCCTCCACTGCCTCAGCCCCCGCCAGCCTAACCACTACCTGCAGGCCCTGCGTGCCGTGGGAGGCATCTGCCAGGACTACGACAGGTAAGAGGGGTTCGGGAGGAAGAGGAAGGTCGCCTGGCCCCATGAGCCCACCGCCTTCTCTTCTCTCCAGTGATAAGCGGTTCCCAGCTTTTGGCTTTGGGGCTCGAATCCCCCCCAACTTCGAGGTAGGCTGGGTGTAAGGGAAGGGAGGAGTCTGACGAGAAGGACAGTCCTCCCCTCATCAAGCTTACCTTACCCTCACAGGTGTCCCATGACTTTGCCATCAACTTTGACCCGGAAAATCCTGAATGTGAAGGTAACCTGGGAAGGTCCCAGCAGCCCACCTCCGCCTGCCCCACATGCCTGCCGCACACATCTGTACATCCCAT
>PVLC010020212.1:0-29548 GCA_004027655.1 Graphiurus murinus | reverse complement strand
CCTCTCACCCTTCTAAAATGTTTCTCAGATAGCAGTTTGTAAGTCAGTAAGACAGTAGGCTGAAGACTGAAACAATCTTCCACTTCAAAGTGCTGAGCTCTAGAATCTGCTCTTTCTATACCTGTCCTCTCTATATCCTAGCATATGTACAATGAAACCACTGATTTAAAAACTATTAAATAGTGTTGATTTCAGACTGCTCTACTACCTTAAATGAATGCAACTTACCCTTAACATTATATTCAGAAAAATACTTAAGCCTCGAGGTCCCCAATAATTTGGAGTACTGAACTAGATAACCACCCTAAGACACTTCTGACAGAAGTAATGCATTACTTAAAGAGAGGTTTCTAAAACCTGCTGTTAGAACCTACACATACATGGAAAACACTGATAACCAGTTATCGTTCACACGGTTTACTCTTCAGGCAGTCCTTTGCCATTAGTCAGCTTTAACTAGGCCAGAGTCCAGCAGGAAAGTGCATGGTGCACCAGATTCACCATCTCTTAAGTTGCTACTGTTTTCTCTTCTTTACTGAAAGGTTGTACTGAGCCAGGCTTTACCCATGACAGGCCAGCAACATGAACACTTTTATTATGCTGTTCTTCAGGCTTCTTCTAGGCACAATCAAAAACAGACATTAAGGAAAATGACTGATGAGGAGAGTTCAGCACTGCACAGACTTGTTTTCCCAAAAGTTATCTATATATAATTAGTGGTCTTCAATGAAGACATTTTAGAAAAGAAACCATGAGTTGACCATGTCAAAGATGGTTTGTACTTACTTTCTGAGTCAGCATCTTTTCTCTGGCTTCATCATGTACAGAAGGATTCCAAGGAGAAAAGCTTAAGGGGCAGAAACATATTAAGAATAGTTGGTGGCTCATAAATGTATATAACATCCACTTTCCAATAACTAAACCAAGTCTCCTAATAAAACTTAAGAGTACTGTTAAAGAGTAATCTTTCTTAAGTCATCAACATGTATCTTTTAAATGTTATATAAATGACTTTCTTATATAACTACTGTCCCTTATACATGGTATTATCACTTTAAGCTTTACAGCCCCTGAAATACTACTATTTAAAGATGAAGATAGCAAGGTACAGTAAAATTAAGTAATTCTTCTGGGTCACCAAAGCTAAAAAGTGCAAAAGCCAACCCATTCATCTGCTAAGACCTCACTCTTAACAATTACACCACACTGCCTTCCTAGCAGTGCTAATGTCAGCAAGGAGCTAAATCACCACTTCTTATTCCCGATGCTCTTATCCAAGATCAAGTATCACTGTGCTACAGAACACACTACTCAGTCTCCCTCCTTTCACCAAATCTGAATGTTGGTGAGAGTATGGCAGTTTAAGGGTGGGGAGGGGATAGCAACTAAAACTACCAATTGAAAAGCCCATATATGTGAATGAATTAGCTCATTACAAGAAGACTTAGAGCCGGGCGTGGTGGCGCAAGCTTGTAATCCCAGCATTCGGGAGGCTGAGACTGGACCGGTTTCAAAATAAAGAATAAAAAATAGGGCTGGGGATATAGCTCGGAGGTAGAATGCCCCTGAGTTCAATTCCCAGTACCGGGAAAAAAAAAAGAAGACTTAGGAAACCAATCACTAACTAACTTGCTATTGGCACAATATGCATACAGTGTGAAGCCTATGTTTAAGGAAAGAGCCAAGAAGCATTAGAAGGTGAACAAGGTATTAAAGGCTGTAGGCTAACATACTATCCAAGTTCCTGCTAGATCCTCATTGTTAGGCTCCCTGGAAAATGGAAGTGCACTTCTGCAAAGGACAGTCCATCTAGACGATGTACCACTTACCTGATTGCATACGGGTCTTCTATTTTAGGTTGGTCAAACAAACGAGCGGTGCATACCTTGACACTGTCAACCACTTTACTTTTAAAAAGCTGAACATCTTTTTCATACCTGTGTTAAAAGTTTAAATCAAAAAGTTACCAATGTAATCTACTCAGCTGCATGTAGAAATTTATTTTATATAACAGAGTAAAAGTCACATACAATACTGCAGCCTCTGGGTTTAGGGGGTTTGTTGTATCAATCTTGTAGAAAACTCTCCTTGCATACATTAATACTTGCCAAATATGATTATGGTTCCGCCTAAAGGGAAACATGGCATGATTACTAAAGCCTGCTCCTGCTGACTTATGTCAGTAGAAGAAACACCAATGTACTGACCTCCATTTTGCAAATGCTCTCTTCACATCCAGTTCACCTGAGGTGGGATCAACTAGCGGGTGAAAGACGGGAATATCAAACACCAAGCGCTACATTTAAAAAGAAACATGTCCTTTAATGGAAGCAGTAGAGCTTATTAGACCCCCTAGAGATAATCACAAAAGGAGCATCAGGACAACATTAGCAGTCATGTTTTAATTTGTGTGTGTGTGTGTGTGTGTGTGTGTGTGTGTATGTGTGTGTGTGAGTGTGTGCAGTACTATGGATTGAACTCAGAGGCATTCTACCTTTTTTTTTTGCACTACTGGGGATTGAACTCACTCAGGGGCATTTTACCTCCGAGCTACATCACCAGCCCTATTTTTTATTCTTTATTTTGAAACAGGGTCTCACTAAGTTGTGGAGTGCCTCACTAGGTAGCTGAGGCTGGCCGCGAACCAGATCCTCCAGTCTCAGCTTCCCAAGTACTGGGATTACAAGAGTGCGCCACCACGCCGGGCTGCATTCTACCTTCAAGCTACATCCCCAGCCTGATTTTATTTCTTATTTGGACAGGGTCTCGCTAGGTTGATGAGAGTCACTACTTGCTGAGACTATCTTCAAACCTGTGATCCTCCTGTCTCAGCCTCCCAAGTACAGGGATTATAGGCATGCCCAGCTAGTCATGTTGTTTAAAGTCACAAAGCTGCCACAAGAAGGATACTTTATTTTTACCATTTGCCTATAAAACTAAACTTTGCAATGAGGGGAGACAGTCACTCCTCCACTGCAGCAGGACAATCAGCATTCACATTGTAAGTGCTGCAGTACAGCTTCCAGCCTCACTTGCACACACTGAGCAGAGACATAAAGCTAAAGGCAGAGGACTGCATGACTGCAGACACACCAAGGCACCAAAGTCTCCCTGAAAGGCTACTAGAAAGACAAACAGCCAGGAAGAGAACCAGGAAATCTGAGGACTTTCAATTCCCTCTTTGAGAATGAAGCCAGACTTTATCTCCTACTTACTGGACAGTCACCATCTGGGTAGTTATCAGGGATGTAAACTGTAAACTTGAACACACCATCTTGGTAAAGCCCATGACGTATGAATATTACTCCAAACCACACTGCAGGGAAAAACAAACATGGTTAAAACCTAAATTTGTATCAGAAGAACCAAATATACTATAAATTAAGAGTGAATCCTCATCTTACTTAATGCAGAGCGGTAAGATGGCTGCACATAGACTCCTGGTAACTTCTGCTTCACAACCAAGGTACTAAAACAAAAGCAGCATAATAATTAATTTATATGGATGTCAAGGACACATACCAGTCAAACCATTCTACATTCCATTTCCTGAGTGCAGGAATCATCCCTCAAGAGGCAGCTGATTTTCTGAGTGTAGTCATCATAGTCTCTCACCTGACATACCTCTGAGCACTGCCCTGATCACTACCCACTTACTGGCTACCAAAGTCAGAGAAACTCCCCCATCAACAAATGGCCCCAAATTAAGAAAGCCAAATGGGTACAGAGAGAATCAAGTTTTCCTGCCAGAAATCAGCTTCCTGAAACATCATTTTAGAAACCAGCCTGTAGGTAGTTCTTAATACTACAACCTTTTTTAAGTTCAGGACATTAAATTTGAGGTAAATGAAAGTATTTGTAAAATTACTGCACATTCAAATTTGTTTTTACTATTAAAACAAATTTATTTTACTACTAATGCTACAAATGAAGTGTGTTATAATAAAATAAGTTAAAAGTCAATTTAAAAAGCTTTTTAAATGCAAATTTTAGGTGATTAAGAAGTTCAGATTCCGTGGAATTGTCACTTGGTTGTCCTGAGTTTGAATCACCAAATTGCACAGCAGAGGGCAATGCTTAGATGTGCAGAGTTGCTTGGTAAAGGCAGCATCATTGTGAGCGCCCAGATATCCCCTCCCAACTCAGACACTTAAACCCTGTGGGTCTTGCCAAGGAGTGGGAAACGTGAGTGCTGAAAAGGGAAGACAAGTCTATGGACACAGAGGCATCACTGACTTTTCTGGGACCCAGTGACCCAGCAATAGCCTTTCTGCTCTGTTTACTGTGACTGCAGCTCTAAGCTGCGCTCCAACCTCGAAAGAACAATGTTCACCTAGGGCATAAAACATGCTCACTTGCCAATCCTGAACTTTATCAAGAAGTAGTTTATTGGGCCTTAATTTATTGTTATGATCTTATTGCTTTATATATATATATAAAAATATATATATATATATATATATTTTTTTTTTTTTTTTGGTGGAACCCAGGGGCATTCTACCTCCAAGCTACACCCCCCCAGCCTGATTTTATTCTTTTATTTTGAAGAAGGGTCTGACTAAGTTGTGGAAAGCCTCACTAAACTGCTGAGGCTGGCTGTGAACCTGCAATCCTTCTGTCTCAGCCTCCCAAGTACTGGGATTACAAGTGTGCACTGCCACACCCAGCTTGCTATATTTATTTTAATCATTTTCTAAGTTATCCATTGCATTTTTAAGTTACTAAAATTCAGCATGTCAATAGCATGGTTGGCAGATGTATTCACCACACTAGAGTTTGCCGTAAAATGCAATTTTGTGTTCTAAGACACAGAAAGATTTAATCACCACAATAGAAGCTTGTCCAACTCACTGCCCAGCCTCAAACACAAGGCCTCCATTATAAAACTAAAGGGACCGTTGCTACTAAATCACACCCAGCCAATTATACTGGGACCCTCAGAGCCTCTGACCATTATAACATTGAAAGAGGGATCAAGGATGCTTTTTTTTTTTTTTTTTTTTGGCAGTACTGGGGATTGAACTCAGGGGCATTCTACCTCCGAGCTACACCCCCAGCCCTATTTTTTTTATTCTTTATTTTGAAACAGGATCTCACTAAGTTGTGGAGTGCCTCACTAGGTAGCTGAGGCTGGCCTCGAACCCGGATTTTCTGGTCTCAGCCTCCCAAATGCTGGATTACAAGCGTGTGTCACCACGCCCGGCTGAAGGATGCTTTTAAAATAACCTCATATACAAAGGAATTTTTAAATGAGAATTAGAAATTCTCCAGTCTTTTTTTTTTGGGGGGGGGGAGTACTGGGCATTGAACCCAGGGCCATTTTGCCTTTAAGCTACATGTCCAGCCCTATTTATTTATTTAGTTAGTTAGTTAGTTAGTTTTCTTGGTACAAGGGATTGAACCCAGGGGCATTCTACCTCTGAGTTACATCTCCAACCCTTTTTATTTTTTAGTTTGAAACAGTCTTAAGTTACGGAGGGCCTCACTAAATTGCTGAGGCTGGCCATGAACCTGTGATCCTCCTATCTCAGCCTCCCAGATACTATAATTAGAGGCATGTGCCACCACACCTAGTTTTTTTTTATTTTGAGACAGGGTCTTATTAAATTGCTGAGCCTGTGCTCAAACCCATAATCCTCTTGTCTTAGCCCAAGTACTAGGGTTACAGGTGTGTACCACCACACCCAGCTCTTTCTGTCCTTTTAACAAATGAATAAAATAAATGCCATCTAAATCCATGTGCTACTTAATCCCCATTATGTGCTAAGCACTTTGCCACCAATAGCAGCACTCCACGGAAGCACACAGCTCCTTGTACTCACAGGGGAAACTTGAGTGCAAGGGAAGACTTCTGTGTCTAGTCAGTTCTTATCTACATGAAGTCCAGATCTTTAGCTCCCTTTCACTAGTTTGATGAGTCTCACTACTTGCTGAGGCTGTCCTCAAACCTGCAATCCTCCTGTCTCAGCTTCCCAAGTACTGGGATTACAGGCATGCACCACCACACCCAGCTTAATAAGAGATCTTCAGATATATGGATACAGCCTTAATAAGTACTCAAGTTTTCTCTTCTCCAAGTTAGCAGTTCCAGTTCCTTTAATGCTGATCCCTAAACTCTGGCTTCCTGACCTTTCCCTACCAGATCCATCTCAGGAGATGAGGAGACGCCTCCTAGAGGTGATAACCAAAGTGGAACACAGTCATAAGATTGGTCTGACCCAAAAAAGAAAATACCACCACCTACCCATTGCCCCACCCCCTACAAAAACCTCTCAGGAGATGAATGCCTTACCTTGTATAAAGGAAGACTAAAATTAAGTTGCTAATTGACTACAGGTTGCTAATTTACTGTAGATTTTTCGTAAATCTTAGTTTCTTTGTATTGTTGCTCTCCAAAACAGATCAAGAAGTGGGCAGGATTGAGCTTTAATATTAAATTAATTTACAAGTCCATCAGAATAAATTTCACTCTTCACCTTCAAAGATCATTCATAATTGAACCAAACAGCCTGTTAAGAACTTACAATTCTGCAAGAAGAGAGTATTCCAGGTAGAAGGGTCCATAAGAAGCATGTGTGCCATTTGTTGACTGTGCTGCTGGGGCAGGAGATGTAGGCTTAGTTATGGGCAACGCATTTTTGGGAATAGAAGGCAGCTGTTTTTTTGGTGCAGTTCGTGGAGGACTGGTTTTCACGTCCCCTGTTAGTGTCTTCTCTTCGCCATCAGATCGCTATTCAAGATGAAGTTGTGAGAATATTTGTTAAGATGATTCTTCAATCACAAGATTATATTAGCTCCATGACCTAAAAGCTGGAATTAATCTTTTACGTGGACATTCTAACACCACAATCAAGATGTATTGAAAGTTCTTTGAGTGGCCAGGTCATATAAGGAGTGAATAAAGCTAAAACAAGACCAAGCATTAGGAAAATCATTAGCTGCATCCTCAGTCGGTATTTACAGGAACTGAGACAGAGAAAAAAATGGCTTCCCCTGGTGGCCCTAAGAGGAGGTGAAGGGTTACTAAACCATTAGACAACCAAACTAGACTAGAAAAGTCCCTTTGCACATACAAATGCTGTACAAGGGCAGGCACTAAGTTCAAAATAGTGGATGACTGCAATTAGTCACCACCTGATGTCAGCACTTAGATAGAAACAAAGAAACTACTCTTTTATTTGCTTGGATCTGATTTTGATCTTCCTAATGGTTGAGTTTCTACATTTGGAATATCAGCAGCATAAAGTATCATCATTATTCAAAGAAAAGGTCCAAGCCAGGTGTAGTTGCATACACCTTTAATCCCAGTATTTGGGAAGCTGAAACAGGATAGTAGTTTAAAGCCAGTCTCAGCAACTTAGTGAGAACCTTGCCAACTTAGTGAGATCCTGTTTCAAAATTAAAAATAAAAATGGAGCCGGGTGTGTGGCACATGCTTGTGATCCCAGTACTTGAGAGGCTAAGACAGGTTCAAGGACAGCCTCAGCAAGTAGTGAGACTATCAGCAACCTAGCGAGACTCCGTTTCAAAAAAATAAAAATAAAATAGGGCTGGGGATATAGCTCGGAGGAAGAATGCCCCTGGGTTCAATCCCTGGTACGATAGACAGGTAGATACATAGATAGATGGATGGATAGCTTGGAGACAGAACATCCCTTTGCTCAATCCCTAGTACAAAAAAAAAGATCAAGGTCAAAATTAGGCAGAAATTTAAACACCAACTTATAAGTACTTCCTTGGTTCAAGTACAACCAAAGGTATATAATTAGCTATATAAAAAAATGTATATCATATGCACAGAAAATAAGATGGTGTTTGTTCTCTTAGAGGTAGAATTAAGAGTTATTTTTATTTTCTTGCTGATGGTATATTTTAAACTCTCCTAAGGTTTTTGTTTTGTTTTGTTTTGTTTTTTTGTGGGACTTGAAATTGAAACCAGGAGCCTTCTATGTCTTCTATGTATATACCCCCAGTCCTATTTTAGTTTTATTTTGAAACAGGGTCTCAATAAGTTGCTGAGGCTGGCCTGGAACCTGCAATCCCCCTGTCTCAGCCTCCCAAATACTGGTATTACAGGTGTGTGCCACCATGCCTGACTGAAAATGTGTTTTTAAAAGAAATTTTATTTAAACTGAGAGTCATGGAGCATGCTTTTAATCCCAGTATTTGGGAAATTGAGACAGGAGGATCACAGGTTTGAGACCAGCAACTTAGCAAGGCTGTTTCAAAATAAAAGAATAAAGTTTGGCTAGGGATATAGCTTGGAGTTAGAATGCCCCTGGGTTCCATCCCCAGTACCACACACACAAAAAAATTTAATTGGTGCCCTTCAAGTCTGACGACTATATTGGCCTGACCGTTCTAATAGGTTTCCTAAGCACTGACTGACTCTTGAGGTTTAATAGAGAAACTACTATAATGATGTGTCACAAGGTCCATCATGTATGAATACAATCTAAGTAAAAATAATCTTAGAAGCCGGGCATGGTGGCGCACGCTTGTAATCCCAGCATTCGGGAGGCTGAGACCGGAGGATTCGGGTTCGCGGCCAGCCTCAGCTACCTAGTGAGGCACTCCGCAACTTAGTGAGACTCGGTTTCAAAATAAAGAATAAAAAATAGGGCTGGGGGTGTAGCTCAGAGGTAGAATGCCCCTGAGTTCAATCCCCAGTACCACAAAATAATAATAATAATAATAATCTTAGAGTTATCACTACCAGAATGATTTCTACTTGATATGCAATCTTGGCCACAAAAACTGACTTTAATGGACAAAATAATGATTTCTCAAAAATAAAACCTAAACTAGACACACCAGGTAATTTTGTTAAGATTACAGGTAATCTTGGTATAGATCTGCCTTCATTCTGACCCTCTTTTCTGATAGAGAATTAAATGTGCTTCCTCACTGTATACCTATACTACTATACCTACTATACCTACTTTGCGTACAGAACTTGTAGACATGCTCCAGAAAGGGTTCATAACGTGTACTCCAGAGAAGTTCAGTGGTCTGTGTCATCAAACTCTTCTGTCCTCACCATTCGTTTTACCTTAAAACAAGGAGGGAAAACACAGAAACATACCAATGCCACCGGTTCTGAAATGGTTCAGAAACTAAATCTGATATTTTGGGGATACAATATACATTACATAATACATACTATAAAAGCCCAGGACATGTCTTCAGGCATCTTCAGAAGTAATTTCCCTCCATATATCCTTTTCTGGATCCAGTTTCTTTTGCACCTTTAGATGTTACAAGAATCTGTGCATGAGGTCCCTGGCTAGAATTCAGAATATTAAGTGGCACAGTTCAGCTTTAGTGCCAGAAATTCTGAAGATATGGACTACAACAGTTGCTACTAGCATAAAATCTGGTTGTTTTAAATAATGGGAAAGCCAGAATGCACTGTACCCACCTACATAAAAGTTGTATCACTGTGCCAGGGTCATGGGAATGAATGATAAAGATCTAAGGTGGCTGATATAAGAGTGTCTTAAATGAGCTATGTCAAGGAGAATGTGATTCCTTCCAGAAAAACTATTAGCCAAAGAAATAAGAAAAAACAGGGAAGGCAGAGCATATCTTGGGGAGGGGGGGGGCTGAATCCTGTCAGGATCACCCCCAATAAACTATATATATATATATATATATATATATATATATATTTTTTTTTTTTTTTTTTTTTTTTTTTTTTTTTTTTTTTTTTTTTGCAATATTGGGGATGGAACACAGGGGTATTTTACCTCTGAGCTATACCCCCAACCCTATTTTTAATTCTTTATTTTGAAACAGGGTGTCACTAAGTTGCAGAGGGCCTCCCTAAGCACATAAGGCTGGCCAAGAAGAACCTGCGATCCTCCTGTCTCAGCCTCCTGAGTACTGGGATTACAAGCATGTGCCACCACATCCTGCCAGAAACTGCATTTTTTAAACTAAAGATATGGAAACTGCGGATTGGGCATTTAAGGAAATGCCAAGCAATACATACAAATACAAGGACAAGTGCAAAAGAAACATTTCACAAATACAAATCTTCCACTCGAAGCTTCAGATCATGGATAAGAAAGTATATCTCAAAGGTCACAAAGTCAATGGGTCATTTACTAAAAATATGAGAGAGCAAAGGAAAAGCAGCCAAATCCAGCTGTAAGAACAGCAACATCTCTGCTGTATTTAAAGCAGAACTCGTTCTCTGAATTCCTATTTGCACCAATCAAAAGGCTGAAGGTGAAAAGAGTAAAAAGTTAGCAATATTTTCCTAAATCTCTAACAAGCAAATCATGTATACCAAATATCCCTAATCAGCAATAATTTGTTTTTTCTCCAATGAGCTCTGATATCCACGGGTGGGAATCAGGTCTACCATGTCCAGCCAGTACCTATTATTGCTGTTTTGCTCTTCAAGAGATAAGGCCACCTAGTAATTAAATCAGAGGATGAGGACCTACTTCTACTAACATGTTGACTTACAGCCAATAAGTAGCAACAGCTCTGCAAATTCTGTTTTTAAAGGTGATAATGACACATGAAAATAGATGGGCATCAAAAATGTGTGGAGGCAGCAGGGTGTGGTGGTGCACACCTGTAACCCCAGTACTTGGGAGGCTGAGACAGGAGGATAGCAGGTTTGTAACCAGCCTCAGCAACTTAGCAAAACACTGTTTCAAATAAAAAAATAAAACAGGGCTAGGAGTGGAACACCCCTGAGTTCCATCCAGTACCACAATAAAAAAAAAAAAAAGAATTTTAAGTGATTCCTGTTTGGCCCAAATGAAGACAATATTTATTTTTCAGATCTACCACTCTACTATCCTCCAGGAAACACATGATTTAAAAGAGAACTCACAATCCTTGGGATACAGTGGTGGGCCTGGATTATAAATTTGCTGGAGTGGAGCAATAAAGTTCCTGATGAGTATAACACGTTATGATTCTATGTCTTTGCATTTCAGAATTCTACAAAACGTGCCCCTCAGTTCTTCCTATCTTTAAGAGGTATTTCTTGCTGCCTAGCTTTGCGATTTTTTTTTCCGGCACTGGGATTGAACCGAAGGGCATTCTACCTCCGAGCTACACCATCAGCCCTGTTTTTTATTCTTTATTTTGCAACAGGGTCTCACTAAATTCGTTGCGGAGGGTCTCACGAAGTAGCTGGGGCTGGCCGCGAACCTGGATCCTCCTCTCAGCTTCCCAAGTACTGGGATTACGAGCATAGGCCACCAAGCCCGGCTTGCGATGAGTTTTTTAACCCAATGGTTCCAGCATCAACATAATCTCGAAAAATTGTAGCAGACTTTTCAGAAAATAATGACAGGTGCAATATGACATGGTCCTATACGGATGACATAGATAAGAAGGACAATACAGGCTATGGCCCTGTCATCAGGAAGCAATTTTAGGATTTCTGCTGGTTCGGCTCTGAGAACAAAACATGATTGCTTTCCTTTATGTCATACAGCTGAGAAGTCCTGTCTGGCCTATGCGAATGATCCGAACAGAGCAGAGCCCAAACTAGATGGGGTGCTGCTATTCCTATATGCCACAGTGCCTCCATTGGTACTAACTTAATAAAACATCACCCCGAAACGGGCTTAAGAAATGTCACATTAAGAGGAGACACGGCAGGGCCCGAGGAAAACAGGTCCGGCCCCGGACAGGCTCGCTGGGGGACAGCCGCGACAGGCAGCTGGCTGGGACGGGCACCCTTGCCCGGGGGCAAAAATCCGTCTCCGGGCATGCAGAGAATCTGGACAAACCTGTCTCGAGGTGACGCAAGGCGGGGGCTGTATCCCAGCATCGCAGCTAGCTCAGCGAGCCTCTCGGGTGGGGGACCGAAGGCCTCCGGGCTCGGCGACACCCCCCAATCCCCCCCTCGGTCAGAGGAGGGCCAGAGGCCGAGCCTGGGCGGGCAGGCCCCGGACCGGTCAAGCCCGCTGGGCCCGCCTCCCTCCTCCAAGCTGGCCCGGCCCAGCTCGCGCCGCAGCCCCCAAAGGCCTACTGCAGGTTCCGAGACCGCCGCGCAGCAGGTGCCTGCAAACGCGCACAGGTGCCTGGCCCCGCCCCCGTGTCCCAGCGCGGCTGCCGTCGCTGTGGAGTTGAGCGCCCCGCAGTGCAGACGAACGCCGGGCCCGAGCGCGCTGGCGGCCGGGGATACGGACTCCTGGGTCCTTGCGTACCTACTAGTCGGCTGGACACTGCGCCTGACTCCAGTCCTTCAGTGCAGACCTCCCGGCTGCCGAGCGCCGTGGCAGCCCGACAGCATCTCCGGCCGCAGCGCCGACCCAGCCCCTGCCCGTTCCCCGCCCCGCCCTGCCCTCCGTGCCGGGCCCCGCCCCTGCCCACGCCCCTGCCCCGACGCTTCCGCCCAGCCTCCCGACGCCAAGTGGCCGTCACACCTGTCCATCAAGGACGTTCTTCCGGGGGCGTTGAAATGACAGCGCCGTGTCCTGCCAATCAAATCAGCTTCGCTAGGGTGGGGCCGCACTTGACCCTCCCCTTACGTAACAGCGCCCGGAGCGAACTGTCAGTCAAGGAAGTGTCGGCCCCTGGGGAGGGATGGGGCGGAAACAAACAAGGGTCCGGACGCAATTGGGCACAGCGTCCGCCGGTCACCATGGAGACCCGCCCACGGGTTTGTGCCAGTCGGCGGCTGTAGCCATTCAAGGGTAGCTATGACTTGGGGTTTCCTTAGTCCGTCGCTGCGCTGGTCCCGGAGAGGCGAGGGTGGCCCCGCCACGTCCGGCCCACCTGGGTCGCAGAGCCTGGAGCCGGAGGGGCAGGGGAGCTGTCAGATCGGAAGAATGGCTCTGGAATGCTGAGAAACGCCCACTGCTGCTTAAGAGGTGGCTGTTGGCGGACGGAAGCTAAACTCCAAGCCATCCCTTGGCACTAGCGCGGCAAGAGCTTTTAGAAACTGAATGGAGCCGGGTGTAGTGGCGCACACCTGTAATCCCAGCACTTGGAGGTTGAGACAGGAGGATCCGAGCTCGAGGCCAGCCTCAGCAATTTAGCGAGGCCCTCAACAACTTGGTGAGACCCTGTTTCAAAGTAAAAAAAATAAATAAAAAGGCGGGGGTGTATCTCAGAGGTAGAATGCGCTGGGTTCAATCCCTAGTATCACCACCTCCAAAAAATAAAATAAAATAAATGGAACCGGTCAGCCCAAGTGGGTTTGGGTTGAGCACCAGGAATCTATGTTTGTCACAAGTTCCCCTGGCGATCCTGCCGCATCCGTAAGTTTGAGACCCTCTCCCTTGAAGACGCTGGCTCCCAAACCCCTAACTCCAGCCTGCACTTTGACTGAAACAACTTCGCCTCTTGTGACTCTTTTCTGCTCCGAAGCCTCCCATAGAACTCACTTCCCACTGAATAAAGCCCAAACCTGGCCTGGCTTTCAAGACACGCCCTTTTCCACCCCATCTCCTTTCCTAAAGCTCTGTCGGCCTAGTTCTGTAAAAGCTGCCATTGGCCTTAATGCCCCCCCCCGACTTTTCTTACAATGGTGCCACCCACTGAGATGCCCATCTGCTCCTTCAGCCCCTGGCACCACAGTCCTAACCCCCCTGGCCGCGCTGTCTCCAACAAGTTTCCGCCCCTTCTTTTTTTTTTTTTTTTTTTTTTTTTCTTTCGGTACTGGGGATTGAACTCAGGGGCATTCTACCTCCGAGCTATACTCCCAGTCCTATTTTTTATCCTTTATTTTGAAACCGAGTCTCACTAAGTTGTGGAGTGCCTCACTAGGTAGCTGAGGCTGGCCTCGAACCCGGATCCTCCAGTCTCAGCCTCCAAAATGCTGGGATTACAAGCCTGCGCCACCACGCCCGGCTTTTCCGCCTCTTCTAAGATGCCAGTAGCACTGACTTTTGTCTTTGGCACAACCTAATCTCAGTATTTTACACTGAGAAAAATCTCTGACCAGCTTGTTTGTTCCATTTTTGGTTGTCGCCGAGATTCTGGTAAATGGCTTACTTATTACATGGCAGGAAGCCATACTCTCCTGATGTTAATCCCCCGGGGTTGTTCTCAAATCCAACTTCCTCCCCAGCTGAAAACAGCCCTGAGCCATTTCCTTTCATCCAGTTTGGATACCCTAAGGAATGTTATAATGCCCTCAATATTAGTCTTAAAACAAAAGGAAGGAAAGCTGGAAGTCTTTTTTTTTTCCTGGCCACAAAAAAAAAAAGGTCCCCCTTTGTACCTCTCTGACCCAGTTCCCCCCAATCTTCTCTGCAGGCTCACCATCCTCCTCCAAGATTGTTTCTGATTTCATTCCTTCCTCCAAGCTTGAGTTTTCACCCAGGGTTTTCCAGCTCAGACCTCTCCACTGAGTTTCAGATGCAGGTACCCAACCGCACACAGGTCCCTGTATATTCCAGACACATACCAGTATCAAAGCGCTTCTGACTGCACTTGCCAGGAAACCCAGGTAGGACAGGCTTACTTAGCAAGGAGGTTTTTCTCACGCAGTAAAGCAGGCTCCAGGGTGCCGGAGCACTCCACGCTCTGCTTCCCTGGCAGTCTCTGGAGTTGCGCTTCTGGGCTGGTAGCCAGATGGCTGCTGCCATTCAGGCACATCCAATGTCTATCAAATAAAACATACTCTTTTCTTGAGGTGGTCTCGAAATGCAAGAATACTTTTCCCAAAAACTTCCCAGAAGAAATGAAGAAATACCTGCAGTGTGTGTGTGTGTGTGTGTGTGTGTGTGTGTGTGTGTGTGTGTGTGTGTAGTACTGGGGATTGAGCCCAGGGGCATTCTACCTGTAAGCCAAATCCCCCGCCCTTTTTATTTTTTATTTATTTTTTGTTTTGTTTTAAAACAGGGTCTCACTAGGTTACTGAGAGTCTCACTAATTGCTGAAGCTGTCCTTAAACCCACAATCATCCTGCCTTAGCCTCCCAAGTACTGGGATTACAGGCTAGTACCACCATGCCCGGCTACATTTTGTGTGTGTGTGTGTGTGTGTGTGTGTGTGTGTGTGTGTGTGTGATACTAGGGATGGAACCCAGGGGCATTCTACCTCCAGGCTATCCCCAGACTATTTTTTTAAAATATTTTATTTGGGAACAGGGTCTCACTAAGTTGCAGAGGACCTCACTAAGTTGCTGAGGCTGGCTTTGAACCTGCAATCCTCCTGTCTCTGCCTCCCAAGTACTGGGATTACTAGTGTGCACCTGGCTCCAGCTACATATTTTAACAACCAGAAATGAGTCTCTGTGTCCCTGCTCACCCCTGAAGTAATCAAAGGCCAGGAGGATCCATGTGCCATGGTTGGCTGGGGCAATCAAGATTTACCCTGCATCTCTGGACTTAAGGCAAAGGCAAGACAGGAGCCAATTTGTATTTTGAAACATTGCTTTATGTGGAGAACAGATTCTACTGGTGAGGGCAGGCAGGAGACAAGTGAATTGGATGGAGGAGATGGAGAACCGAATGAGTTCCAGAGATATTTAAGATGTAGAACAGAGAGAACTTGGCCAGGGCTTAGTTACGAGGTAGAGGGGTGAAGAGGGCAGTACCAGGGATGCTGCCTGGATGCTTAGGCGAGGTGAGAAACAGTGAACCCTGAGCAGGCTTGGGAGAGTTGAAAGTGGCAAACATTGAGTTCTGTTGGGGAGCTTCTGTAAGCATTGTAGCTTGTGTATCTAATACCCATTTCCCCGTCTTCATTGGTGCAGAGCCTCAGTTTCGTCAAGCACTTTGAAGCCTCCAGTGTCTCCCTTTTAGGCAAAGACCAAACTTCCTACCACGGCTGTGAGACCAGTCCCACGGGCCCCAGTCTCCGGCCACTCTGCCATTCCCTCAACCCTCGGAGACGTGATGTTCTCCCACCACAGGGCAGGGGCTTTGCATGGACGGCTCTCTTTTCTCGTTCCCACAGCTCTCAGTTCAAGGACTGCTTCTTCAGGGCAGTGTGCTGCTTCTCTGGGAGATGACTGGATGAATGTCCATCTCCCGCGCTATTCTGTAAGCTCTGTGAAGGAGAAACCATGCCTGTTTGGCTCTCAATGATCTCCCCAGCATCAATTCCCATGCATAGAGTAGGTGCGCAATAAATACTTTGCACTTTGCAAATTAGGAAAGAAGCAATTAAAGTATATTTGAAATAGCCTGTACCACCCTAGCTCTGCACCAAGAAAATAGCTTGCTGTGGTTTGCCCCCTCCAAGACTCGTGATGAAATTTGATTTCCAATGTAACACTGTTAAGAGGAGGTAGAGGTTTTCAGGGGTGATTAGATCATTAGGAGGAATTAATGTAGTTCTCGGGAGACTAGATTAGTCACCCCTACAGGGAGTTGTTATGAAGTGAACCTGCGCATCACATTTTCCCTCTTCACATCCACCCACTTGCTCTTCTGCTTTCTGCCATGAGATGAAGCAGCACAAGGCCCTTGCCAGACACCAGAGCCATGCTCTTGGTCTTCCCAGCCTCTGGAACCATTCTTTCTTTCTTTTTTGGCACCAGGGATTGAACCCAGGGGCATTCTACCTCTGAGCTACACCCTCAGCCCTTTTTTAAATTTTTTGTTTTGAAATAGGGTCTCAATAGTTTACTGAAAGTCTTACTGAGTAGCTGAGGCTGTCTTTGAACCTGCGACCCTTCTGTCTCAGCCTCCCAAGTATTGGGATTACAGGCATGGGCCACTATGACTGGCTTTAAACCTGTATTTTTTATAAATCACCTGCTCTCAGGAATTCTGTTATAGCAATGGAAGACTGACTGATCTAGTTCACCATGAAAATCAGGATGACTTATTCACAAGGACTTGTGGAGGCAGCCTGAAAGAGCATATATTCTTTAATACTAAAATATAAAGTTCTAAGAAAAAATTGACCCTAAATCTTACTCATAAAAATATTTCCAATCATTTCATTTTACATTTGCTATTCTAAATTTTTGGAGCATATGTGATATAATATTCGTGTTAAAATGTCCACCAAGACTTCATAGATATGTGATTTCTATGAATATTCAAGCTCCTGGTCATATTCTAATCGAAATATTCACTGAATTCATTCTTTTGGTTTCTAGAAAATTAAGTATGCAAAGCAGTTTAGATCACTGATTTACTCCTAAAACCCTTGACTGAAAGGAGAGGCAAAGCATTGAAAGTTAGTTGAAATGTGTGTTTCCTACATATGCACACACAGAGATAGTGGTTTTTATTTTTATTTTATATTGTTTTCATTACTTGGAATTGAACCCAGGGGCATTCTACCTCCAAGATACACCCCCAATCCTTTTTTTTTTTTTCTTTATTGTAAAACTTAGTTGCAGAGGGCCTCAGTAAGTTGCTAAGGCTGACTACAAACCTGCCATCCTCCTGTCTCAACTTCCCAAGTACTGGGATTACAAGCATGTGCCACCATGCCTGACAGCCAGTGGTTGTTAACTCAATCCATTTGCACCTAAATAAATCTTCCTCTGAAAAGTAGATTCCTATATATGTATCACTGGTTATACATATTCTTCAAGATACATGAGATAATTATCTAGTTATGCACTTATTTTAATATGTGAGAAAAATATGATTAGCACATCAAAACCATGATTTTATGAATAATAATGTTTAAGATGAGACCAATGTAGGCAGTGTGTGTGTGTGTGTGTGTGTGTGTGTGTGTGTGTGTGTTCGTGTGCACGCACGCATGGCGCCTGCGTACCTGCACTTTACTGGGGATTGAACCTCCAAGCTACAACACCAGCCCAATTTTATTTCTTATTTGAAAACAAGGTCTCACTAGGTTGCTGAGAGCCTTGCTAAGTTGCCAAGGCTGGCTTTGAACCTGTGCTCCTCCTATCTCAGCCTCCCAAGTACCAAGATTACAGGTGTGTGCCACCGCCCTCGGCTTAGGCCTTTGTTTTAAATGAATAGATTTAAGGGAGGATATTAAATAGGTAATGGTTCCACAGTTAATAATGGTTCTCAGAAATCATACACTTTCAAGAATGATTGACATCCAAGAAATACTGCCACAGAGGGATGATGTGACTTTTATCCTTTTTACATCCAAACTGATCATTACAATTCTTGCTTAAAACCACACGAATGAGCTTCCAGTTTGGGGTTACATCACATTTTCTCCCATGCCCTATTTTTCCTAATGCCTAGCTTTAAACAAGTGGGTAGATGGATGGGTGAAGGGAATGATTTTACAGACAGACTGCAGATTTCAAAATGAAGCCAGAGACCACTGTGAATATTTATGCCTTAAGGAAAAACACCCGATATACAGCACCGTTACTCATACAAGGCTGGAAAAGAATTGATTTCCTTTTATAATCAAACAGCTTCTTGAACACGGCGTGGCACTACAAATAACCACCGCTCTCTTAGCGTGCTGATGACTGTAACACCAGCCGCAAGAGCAATCTTCCCTTTGATTGACGTTATCTTTGGAAAACCACCTCACTCTGTGGTTTAAAGCACTGAAAAGATGATAAAGGCTTAAGGTCAGTTTTAGCTAGAGTGGCAGGCTCAGAATCAAAACACCAAAGAGAGAGAGAGAAAGCAATATTCATTCAGTGATAAATAATTCAGAGTCTGCAGTGGGAAGGACACTATTCCAGGCAGACACCCTTCTTTCTTTCTTGCAGTAGGTGAAGGCAAGGCAGCTCTGTGGTATTTTTTTTTTCTTTTTCTTTTTTCAGTACTGGGGATTGAACTCAGGGGCATTCTACCTCCGAGCTACACCCCCAACCCTATTTTTTTATTCTTTATTTTGAAACAGGGTCTCACTAAGTTGCGGAGGGCCTCACTAAGTTGCTGAGGCTGGCCTCGAACCCGGATCCTCTGGTCTCAGCCTCCCGAATGCTGGGATTACAAGCGTGCGCCACCACGCCTGGCTCCTCACAGTGAACTCTTAAGAACTTCCACTTTTTTTTTCCTTTTTGATGTGACAAGATGAAAAATATTTCTTAATGTATTACATCAGAGGAAATAAAGTCTATGTGAAGAAATGTCAAAACCAGGTGCCCAGTGGCTTCCTCTGGGAGTGTGAATCTGCACAAAGGTGACAGCAGAGAAATGGGCGCTGACCATCCTAATGAGTGTAATTTGTAATTTCTCCCGACACCATTTGTATGGCCCCTCCCCTTTCGGTTGTCCTGCAGCAGGTGAGCTTCTGACTCCTCTAACAGCCCCAAGCCTGGGGAGGCCCCGGTGAGCTAGAGGAGCCACCTCATGATGGGTGCACGAGTGCCCTCTGGTGGTCATCAGGAAGAATGCAAGCAGCTGAGCCGGAGGAGGTTTAGCAAGTACATTTCTCATCAAGAATATTATACCTACACTTAAACAAATCCATGCGCTTTAAAAAAAAAAAAAATCAATCCGGGCGTGGTGGTGCACGCTTGTAATCCCAGCATTTGGGAGGCTGAGACTGGAGGACCCAGGTTTGTGGCCAGACTCAGCTACCTAGTGAGGCACTCTGCAACTTAGTGAGACCCAGTTTCAAAATAAAGAATAAAAAATAGGGCTGGGGGTATAGCTCGAAGGTAGAATGCCCCTGAGTTCAATTCCCAGTACCGCAAAAAAAAAAAAAAAAAAAAAAAAAAAAATCTTGACGCTATGCTTGCATTCCTTAAAAATTCATGCCTAAAAAGTTTTTCTATTTTCTTTAAACAAAGTACTTAATAGTCTCAATCAGGGTAGCATCTTCATATGAGGCTTAAGTACAGAGGTTAAGGGTGGATCAAGAGAAACATTTTTACAGAGCCTTTCATCTCGGAAGCCCTATTAGTATTATCCCAGAAGCCATTTCCCATGGCCATCCCTCCTAGGAAAAGCCACCCTTTAACCCCCAGAAACTCCCACTTACAACTTCCTCCTATCCCCAGCAAAAGCAAACATTGGATTCTTCATCCCGGTAAATACGACTGGAGTTTAACAGTTCCACTCACACAAGGGCCCAAAGCCATGAATCAAAGGAATGGAGCACTGGCGGTGGCGTTTCCAGTGTTGGCCCAGAGCGGCGAGGAACCCTGTCCCCCACAGGAGCAGGCCTGGGGAGGCGAGAGCCGGGCGAGGACGGGAGCCAGGCGCCCACTGTGCTTTGCAGGACAACAGCAACGTGGCCCCTGTCTGCCCGCAGGAGTACCGACCAGGCTTATCCACTGGGGCGCGGTGGCTGTGAGCTCGAGTGCTTGGGTGGAGCTGCATGGAAGTGTCCCTGGGAGGGTCGGCACGCCTGGTGATGCAAGTCATCTGAGAGTGAGGCCACCGCGGCTTCTCAGGTACTTGTCGCTGGAGCTCTGGTCTGCTGCGGTGGAAGCCTGGGAACTCTCACCACAAACCGCGGTCCATCCGCAGCCTCGCCACTGGGACCTTGTTACCATAAATAAATCACTTGGCCGGGGGTGCACCAGGATTCTGTTTAGACCCTGCTCTTCTTCCTCCCTTCTGGAACATTCAGCCCCAAGCCTGCTGTGCCAGGCGCTGCCCTTACCGAAATGTGAGCTGATTAAAGGGTGTGTTGTACTGCTGCCTGACCAGAAATGTCACTCAACAACAGAATGCAAGGTCACACAGAAATGAAGGAGAGGAGCAAGGGATCACCCAGAAAACCCCCAAATCATTCTCACACTTCACTGCCGTGACCGTAGTTCACACCAGCACCTGCTGCCTTCACCCTGGGCCCACCAGCACCTGCTGTCTGGCTTCTGGCCTGAGTGAGGTCGTCCTGACCTCCGTTCAGACCTCAGAGGCGGCCGGTGTGCACGCTGAACCTCCACCAGGTTCCTGCTGCTCTCTGCTCGACCACACTCCCTCTCTCTCTCTCTCTCTCTCTCTCTCTCTCTCTCTCTCTCTCTCTCTCTCTCTCTCACGCTGGCTCCCAACTGACACGGAATAAAGATTTAGGAGCTGGGCGTGGTGGTGTTCACTTGTACTCTCAGTACTTGGGAGGTTGAAACAGGAGGATCACAAGTTCACAGCCAACCTCAGAAACTTAATGAGACCCTGTTTCACAATAAAAACTAAAAAATAGGCCTGGAGGTATAACTCGGAGGTAGAATGCTTCTGGGTTCAATCCCCAGTAAACACACACACACACACACACACACACACACACACACACACCCCAGGAAATCTGGCCACATAGCTGCTGTTCTGTCCCAGCTCCCTCTCTGAGCCCGCCCCTCCACCACCATCACCGCGCTTGGATTCCAGTCTCCGTGGACTCTGTTAATGAAGCTGTCCCTGCGGGATCCGAGCGCACTCCTGTCACGGGGTCTTTGTGTTCTCTGTTCTCTCTGCCTGGAATGAGCCTCCCTTGGATACCAACACAGTCACCCTTGAGACCCCTCCAGGTTTCCTGCTAGAATACCCCCGACCAGCGAGCTTCCCTGACCAATTTATTTAGAAGAGCTTCTCCTTCCCCCTCAGGGCCTGCTTTGTTTTGCTCCATAACATTTACCACCATCCAGCATCCTGAATCGTCACATCTGCTCGGGCCTGTCTCCCCATCAGGCACCACCCACAAAACACATAAAGCCGGGGCAGTGGGGATTTTCTGTTGTGGTCTGATTTGGACACTGTAACCCCCATAGCACTTCTCTACCCTCTGTCCGTACTGTCGCCTTTGTGTAGATTCCTGTTCCCAGAGGAAGTAAGAGGTACCTGGTTGTTTGTTTGTTTTTTGTGGCACTAGGGATTGAGCCTAGGGGCATTCTACCTCCGAGCTACACCCTCAGTTTTATTTTTTATTCTTTATTTTGAAACAGGGTCTCACTAAGTTTCGGAGGGCCTCACTAAGTAGCTGAGGCTGGCGTGAACCTGGATCCTCCCGTCTGAGTCTCCCAAGTACTGGGATTATAAGCGCGCACCACCACGCCAGGCTGGTACCTGGTTTTAATATTGAGTCAGGCGGTTCCCAGTACTCATGGTGCATAAGAGGTGCACTTTATGGGGTAGATTGTGTGTCTGCCCCACATTCCTAAGACAAAACCCTGACCCCTGCCTGTCACTTCTGGGTGTGGTTGCCTTTGGAGACCAGGCCTTTATTGAGGCAATTAAGCTTCAGTGGGGTCAGATGAGCGGGTCTGACCCAACCTGACTAAAGTCCTCTTACGAGAGGAGGAAATCTGGGTGCACAGAAGCTATCAGGGCTCTGCTTTCAGGGAGGGACGACATGAAGAGAAACAAGAGGGCTGCAAGCCAAGGAGGAAAGGCTCACTGGGAACCCGCCCTGCCCGCGCCTTGACCTTGAACTCCGGCTCTAAAACCCTGAGAGGTGTCTGTTAAAGCGGCCCAGCAAACCAGTGCAGCCTGCGAATACTGGTTTGACTGAACGCCTTTGGAAGGCAGAAAGGGCTGCTTCCTCCACAGCTGTGCAGGTCTCCTTGCTTCTCTCCTTCCTCTGTGAAAAAGAACATCCTCTGCCAAGAGGAAGGAGCCTCCCACGCGCTCTCAGCCTGGAGAGGGACCACACTGGAGGGCCACAAGGACCAGGGTACCAAGTGCTTCCACCAATGGCTACAAGGTGAGCAGAGAAGTCTCTCTGAAGGACCATGGCTGTTAGAGTCACAGTGGCAGCAGCAGTGGCGGTGGTGATAGCAATGGCGTGCTAAGTGCTTTATACAAGAGCCCAGTGAGACAGCAGTGCCTCCTACCTTTACCTCGCAGATGGGGAAAGTGAGACGCAGAGAAGGGGCGAGGCAGAAATAGAACCTGAGTTTAAAAAACATTGTGTGTGTGTGTGTGTGTGTGTGTGTGTCACCAGGGATTGAACCCAGGGCTACACCCTGAGCCCTATTTTATTTTTATTTTGAAACAGGGTTTCACAAAGTTACAGTGCGCTGGCCTCGAATCTGTGATCTTCCTGTCTCAGCCTCCCAAGAATTGGGATTACAGGTATGCACCACCATACCCGACTTAGAATCTGGTTTTTTTTTTTTTTTTTTTTTGCGGTACTAGGGATTGAACTCAGGGGCATTCTACCTCCGAGCTACACCCCTAGCCCTATTTTTTTTTATTCTTTATTTCGAAACCGGGTCTCACTAAGTTGCGGAGTGCCTCACTAGGTAGCTGAGGCTGGCCGCGAACCCAGATCCTCCGGTCTCAGCCTCCCGAATGCTGGGATTACAAGCGTGCGCCACCACGCCCGGCTTAGAATCTGTTTTTATTCCTCCCTCTCTCCCGATTCTGCCCTTCTTCCTCCAGATATCAGCACCCTAATTTCCTTTGGGAGCCATGTTCTCTAACTTGCTTTTTGTCTACGTTTCAGATGGGACTGACTCCATCGCCACACTAACTCAGACGCACATGAGCCGGGACTGACCACCAATCCGGGTAATCCATTCCTTCTCACCCTCCCACCCCTCCCCTCATTGGTTCAAGGATTGTCATGATACAAATTACAAATATCCCTTGACTTACGATGGGGTTCTGTTCCAAGTTGTACATTGAAAATGTCCTAAGCAAGCCGGGCGTGGTGGCGCACACTTGTAATCCCAGCATTTGGGAGGCTGAGATAAGAGGATCTGGGTTCGAGGATAGCCTCAGCTGCTTAGTGAGGCCCTCCGCAACTTAGTGAGACCCTGTTTCAAGATAAAGAATAAAAATAGGGCTGGGGCTGTAGCTCAGAGGTAGAATGCCCCCAGGTTCCATCCCCAGTACTGCAAAAAAAAAAAAAAAAAAAAAAAAAAAAGAAAGAAAGAAAAGAAAAGAAAAAGAAAATGTCTTAAGCAGAAAGCACTTTCCATACACTTAACCTTGGAACCTCCTAGCTCAGCAACACAGTCCACTGTAGGGTCCCTGCTGCTTCCTTCCATGAGCCCAGGACTAATGGAGCTGTAGCTCGCTGCCCCTGCCCAGCATCAGGAGAGAAAATTCTAATGCCCATCATTAAGTGGGAAGAGATCAAAATTTAAAGTATGATTTCTACTGAATGTGTTTTGCTTTCAGGTCATCTTTAAGTAAAAAATCCTAAGCTGAACCATCATAGACTGGTGATGGTCTTCTGTCCATGAGGTCTGGCCTGTGGCTAAAGTCCTGGGTCCTTGTTACTACACTGAGAGGCGGGAGCCCTGGACAGCAAGACTTCGTTCTCACGTCCCTCCTCACGGTCCCAGTTCCCAGCAGGGGGAACCTGATGACCGTTTCACACACGCACAGGCCCGGCCTCCACTCTGCGGAGGAGGGCTGGTCATACAGAGTGCCACTTAGCATCGATCACAGACGCTACAAAAACAGGAGATGACAAACTGAAGATCAAGGTTCTTGATGGTCCCAACTTCTTTCTGGATAAAAATGGGCCCCTATAGTTTGACCCCACATCTTCGATTCTGTGAGCACTCTTTGCCAATGGCGTGCTAACAGAATTATCTAGGCAGTGGGCACAAGATGCTTAGCTATAGGAGGCCAACTGGTAACGTGGCTCTGAGAATCCAGCCAGGTGCGAGCCAGTCGATCTAAAACTCCTGGTGCTGTGGCCAGCCCACAAGCCTGCCTTCTTACGCTGCTTCTAGTAACACAGGCCAAAGAGCAAACCATCAAAAACTGGCTCCCAGGATGCCGGTTTGCAACCCATGTAGCTAAATATTGCCCATCTGGGCGGGAGCATGATTTCCTATGAGGGATTCAGGGCGGTTTATCAGCCATCAATCATATTTGGGTGGTAACACCAAGGAAACAGAGCTAGAAGACATGTCTTGTTTATGGGAGGGAAAAGCAAACAAAAAGCGTGCATCACTTGACTTTTAAAAGCTTGCAATTTAAGTCAAAAAGAAATGACAACTGTAAGAGAAAGCAGTCACTGCATTGGTCCCTCCCTGGATGGGCCCAGCCTGGAATCTCTCGAGGGTTCACAAGGTGGCACAGTTAGATGACCGCCAGGGTCCCTTTAATAATTTGCGTGTGAGTATTGCACTGGCTCCCATGATGCAAAGCACTCTCTGCAGCCCTCTTGGTTTGGCTGAGTGGCCCCAGAAGGCATCCAGGATCTCCTTCTCCTTTGTGTGGGAGGACCACATTTATTATTATTTAGTACTTTGCAAACAATCCTAGGGATAAAGCACTATTGTTGGTCTTTAAAACACAATTTATAGCCAGGTGTGTTGATGCACACTTATAATCCCAATACTTGGGAGGCTGAGACTGGAGGACCCAGGTTTGCAGCCAGCTTCAGCAGCTTAATGAGGCCTTCCTCAACTTAATGAGACCACCCTGTTTCAAAATAAAGAATAAAAAATAGGGCTGGGGATATAGCTTGGAGATAGGATGCCCTGGATTCAATCCCTGGTAACACACACACACACACACACACACACACACACACACACACACACACACACACCTTACATAAATGAGAAAACAGCCTCTCCCAGACAAAAAGGACCTGTCAATCAGCGGTGGCCTTCTGTGCACTCACAGTCATCTCTCCAGTTGTCCCCAGAGCCTGACCCAGGAGGTGAACGCTTCTCAGCCAGTGGGCGGGAGCTCCTGGCGGTTGGGGGTGGTGGAGCCCTGGGGAGGCCCCCCTCTGCCCGTGCTTCTCCGCCTTTGTAGGTCCCAGCTCTTATCTCTGCTCACACTGGGAACGCCTGGCTGCATGCGTGACAGGGGAGCTCGCTAGGAGAGGATGGAGATCAGCCCACAATAGTAGGCCCTTCGTGACACTGGTCTGGTTTGCCAGCCATGGGGGCATTATCAAGGGTCTCTAGTGACAGCAGATCCCTATGCCCACCCTCTCCTTTCTGCAAATTACTCACCCAAGAAGCCCACCATGCGCGTCAAGAAAGCAGCCGCTCCTGCTCACTGGCTGGCAGGAGCCACATCAGCGACGGTCGGCCTGGTCACTTGCTGGGCTGGGCCAGGGCAGCAAGTTGCTAACTGTGTGGCTCAGACCCTCATAGCCAGGGGTGCTGGAGCGCTGGCATCCACCTCTGAGTCGCAGGCTGACCCGCAGTGCAGCTCCACCAAGCTAGTTCTCTCAGGGCTTATGAGTGTCCTGTGAGTGCTGCTCGGAGGACCCCCAAGAGCTGGAGTGATGCTTGGGGTTCCCCACCAGCACACATGCAGCTGCCCGAGGCCGTCAAGGGTTATTTACATTAGAGTTCAAGACATTCTTCTCATTCGGTGTCTCTCTACCCAAACCAATGCCCTAGCAACTGTAGCAAGAGCCTTTAACGTGCCCATTTGCTGGAGTGCTCGAGAGAAAGTCTTAGCTTCAAAAACCTGAAGTCGCCGGGCGTGGTGGCGCACGCTTGTAATCCCAGCATTTGGGAGGCTGAGACCGGAGGATCTGGGTTCTCAGCCAGCCTCAGCTACCTAGTGAGGCACTCCACAACTTAGTGAGACTCTGTTTCAAAATAAAGAATAAAAAATAGGGCTGGGGGTATAGCTCGGAGGTAGACTACCCCTGGGTTCTATCCCCAGTACCAAAAAAACAAAACAAAACAAAAAAACTGAAGTCTTTTTGCTCTTGAGAAACAGAGAAAAAATAACCCAGGCTTCAGGGAAGGGGAGACACCGTCAAGAAACACAGTCCCATGGTCTCAGTCGCTGTGCTGCCTTGATTGTCAGGAGCTGACACTAGGTCCCAGCACTTGTAGGAAAAGCCTCAGCTTCCTGTGGAACATGGAGGTTGTCTGGATCCCTCATCCTTTCCACCTCTGCTATTCGATTGATTATGAGATCTCAAGTTAGAGTCGGGCATGGTGGTGCACACCTGTAATCTCAGTACTTGGGAGGCTGAGGCAGGAGGATCGCAAGTTTGAGGCTAGTCTCTGCAACTTAGTGAGATTCTGTTTGTTTGTTTAATTAATTAATTAACTAATTAATTGGTACTGGGGACTGAACCCAGGGGCATTCTACCTCTGAGCTACAACCCGAAGCCCTATTTTTTATTTTTATTTTGAAACAAGGTCTTGATAGGTTGATGAGTCTTACTACTTGCTGAGGCTGCCCTCGAACCTGTGATCCTCCTGTCTCAGCCTCCCAAGTTCTGGGATTACAGGCATGTATCACCAAGCCCGGCTGAGATTCTGTTTTAAAATAAAAGAATAAAATAGGGCTAGGGGTATAGCTCAGAGGTAGAATGCCTTGGGTTCTATCCCTAGTACTCCTCCCCCCCACCACCACTCGGCCCAATCTCAAGTTAGAAAGGACTTTAAAGACAAAATAGTATAATGCTCTTGAGGTAGAATAGATGAGATAAAAGAAATATGTAGAAAGGAAACATAAAGCAAAAAAAAGAAAATAGAACTTTAATATGGAAGCCCATATTAAGCCCCAATACCCTTACTCATCAGCCAGGCCCATTAGTTCCTCATTTCTGAGGAATTCCAAAGCCTTTACTAATTACTCTGAGCACTGCTGCCTATCTTGGAAGAGGTATCTATGGGTCAGACAACACAGACCACACAAAAGATCCAGAAAGGTGGCCAGACATCATACTGGAAATTTACTCACAAAAGCCTTCAACTGCTAATTATCCAACGAAGGAATAGTTAAGCAGCAAAGATATCTACTGGTCAGAGGACGTGGATCACACCAAAGAATAATCTCCTTGGGCACTTTTAACTGTCCTTGATAGTTTAAACAAAAAAGATGCCTGTTGATAAGACAGTGAAGGCCCCATCAGGACCCAGGAGAGACCAAAACACACGGTCATCTTGTGACTACTGGACCGACGTCATCCACACATTCCTCCTCCTACCCACCCCTCACGAAAGTTCCAATAAAAGAAGAGCCGTAACCCCCAAATGCGCCCCTCTCGGGAGGTGACCTGCATTCTCTCTTGAACGTGCATTTCTTGCTTTCCTAAGTAAATCTCTGTCTCTGGCTGGCGCGTGCTGAAATTCTTCTGTCATGTGAGCCCAAGCCCGGCGGGCCCTGATTTAGGTTCCCCTCTCTCCCACACTGGGAACTAACTGCTCCAGACCCTTCATGGAATCGGCCCTCCTCTCGTGACAACTCTGGTTTTGCAGAAGATAGGAAAGTCTAGGACAGTCTCATGGGGTTCTGACAGTTCTCGGGCGGCCACTGACCTTGAGGCTGTGAGGCCTCAGTGGTGGGGCAGGGCGAGGGGCTGCAGGGGAAAGTCTTGTCTTTTGCATATCAGCCCAGAGATTTTCCTTGACTTTACAGGTGGAACTGAAGATAAATGGATTAGCCAGGTGAATAAACCTGTATTAAAAACTTTCTGAAAAATCAATTTGAGAGAGAAGATCTGGGAAAATAAAATATGATCAACTGTGTCAGATAGCTTGAATAATCGATGCCTGCGACTCTGGTAAACCATTTCTGATCTGCGGCTCCCACCTTCTCCAGGCCGGCGATACTCACCTCGGTAATTGGACCGTGGGATGAGGCCAGAATGAAAGGCATTAAAAATGATGCTTTTTCAAGTGAAAATTAATTTATTTGCTGACCAACAAAGACCAAAGTAATTTTAGAATTTTAAGGCTGGCAAGACATCATAAAATTGTTTACCCTCTTCACCCCCTCTTTAAATTAGACACGGAAATGAAAAAGAGACGGGTCTCTGACCCCGCACTGGCATCACCGGGGCGGAGGGCTTCCCGGCCTCCACGCAGGAACAGAGTGGGGGAAGGGCAGGCTCCCCGGCCACACGCTGTGACATAGAACCTATATGTACACAGGTGGCAAGAGGGAAGCAAAAATGACATGGGAAGTCAAAGGGAATCTCACACAACAGCATGAGAAGTTAAACAAGTAGCTTCTTCCACTAAATAAATCACTCTTAAAAAAAGAAAAAAAAAAAAAGATCAAGTTCACTGTTGAACTAAAATGAAGATCTAAGCCTGTGGTATTCACCTCACAGAAAAGGAAGGCAGACTGGGGGAAGGGAATGGTACGGCTGGCCCTCTAGGGACAGTGGGGTAGGCAAGAGTTCAGAAGGCCCACATGGGCTGGGAGCTCCAGGGGGAGCTCAAAGGCAGAGCGCATGCTTAGAATGTGCAAGAGCCTGGGTTCCATCCACAGCACCGAAACGAACAGAAGGCCACACATCAGTCAGAATGACTTTTGGAGGCAGTCCTGCCATGTTGCCCAGGACAGCCTCCAACTCCCGAACTCAACCGATCCTCCTACTTCAGCCTCCTGAGTCGCTGAGACTACAGGTTTGTGCCGCCCTGCCCAGCAAGCATGGGGTCTTAAATTCCTCATTTCCTGAAGCCTTGCAGAGAGCCTGGTGCATACCAGGCTTTTTGTCAGTACGGTCAGGTACCGAATAATGACTTTTTGATCAACAGCGGACTACATGCGACAGTGATCCCATAAGATTATATTGACTAGTGACATGGTAGCTGTCTTAGTTTGTGTAAGTACACTATTACGTGCGTACAACAATGAAATTGGCTAACGATACATTTGTCAGAACATATCCTCCCATTAAGCAACGCATGATTGTAGCTGCAGAACTGAATGAAAGGATAATAGAGTCTCAAATACTTCCACAGATGAGCCAGCCTTTTGGGTTAGATGTCGCTCCTCCAATTCTCTCCTCCTCTTTCTTCTTCTTCTTCTTCTTCTTCTTCTTCTTCTTCTTCTTCTTCTTCTTCTCCTCCTCCTCCTCCTCC
>PVLC010020211.1:0-29550 GCA_004027655.1 Graphiurus murinus | reverse complement strand
GGTACTGGGGATTGAACTCAGAGGCATTCTACCTCCGAGCTATACCCCCAGCCCTAGTTTTTATTCTTTATTTTGAAACCGAGTCTCACTAAGTTGCGGAGTGCCTCACTAGGTAGCTGAGGCTGGCCGCGAACCTGGATCCTCCGGTCTCAGCCTCCCGAATGCTGGGATTACAAGCGTGCGCCACCACGCCCGGCTTCCTTGGAGATTTTGAAAGGTAGACAGCATTATGGGAAGAAAACTTGTGAAATAGTGTGGAAAAAAAGAGATAGCTAAGAACTTTAAACATATACATAAATAAAGGCAGGTGTGGTGGCAAACCCTTGTAATCTCAATACTTGGGAGGCTGAGACAGGAGGATCGCAGGTTCGAGACCAGCTTCAGCAACTTAGTGAAGCCCTCAACAACTTAGTGAGACCCTGTTTCAAAATCAAAAATAAAAATTGGGCTAGGGGTTTAGCTCAGAGATAGAACACTCCTGAGCTCAATCCCCAGTACACACCCATGCACTCATGCGCGCGCGCGCGCGCACACACACACATACACACACACCTCACACATAAATAAGTAAATAATAAATAAATAAAATAAGGAAGTGTGGAGCGCTCCACATCCAAGCTGTCTTCCAAAAAAACCACACTTCCATGACAGCCAGTAATCCTTGTATAGTAGTTCTGATTCTTAAAAAGGCATGCCCAGATGCCGCAATGCACAGAAATCTTTTCCTTCTTCCATTCGTTTTGGGGACAGAAATTCCCTTTGAATCCTCCTTGTTATCGGGACGGTGGGAGCACTGGGGTTTCGTCCCTGGTCGCCCCGCCGTGCAGCCGATGCGCTCTTAGTTACAAAGCACCGGACTGCCGCTGCCTTCAGTCAATCCGTTTAGCCAAAGGCCTCTGATTTGTTCACATTTACTACAACACATACAGAGGGCTGAAGGAGGAGGATTTTTTTTTTTTTTTTTTACTATTGATCTGGTGCTTTAAGAGGGGAAAAAATCTCCTTGGCTGTCTAAACACTATCGATCCCTGCTTGGGAGTCGCAGCAGAAGTGTAGAAAGGGCGTGGATGAATTGAAATTTCATTTCCGACAACTTGTTCCTGTTATTTTTACCCTTTTGGATGGGGAGAAACACGTTGCTGCGGCTCAGTCAATGTGATCGATAGCTCCACTGAGAAACTCAACACAGCTTCTGCCAGAGGTTTGGCATCGAGACATGATGTTGGATTTAGAGTGGATGAAACTGAAGGATGCAGGTGCGGCGCACGAGGCCTCAACACCAACAGGAGCGATACAGAGTGGCTTCGGGCTGGAGATGACCTGCAGGCACCGCAGCTTTGGAGAAATGAAGGATTGCAGAGACTCCCATGGGGGAAGGTCCCTCAGTATTGCCAAGGCCTGGCTTCTGACTCTTGGCTAGGTTTCTGCAACAACCAAGGGAGATGTCCTCTCCAGCCAAAGCCTAGTTTGGGGCCTCAAAGAAAAATATTACAGCTGGGCGTGGTGGCGTACACCTGTAATCTCAGTACTGGGGAGGCTGAGACAGGAGGATCACAGGTTCAAAGCCAATCTCGGCAACTTAGTGAAATCCTGTTTCAAAATTTAAAAAAAATAAAATAGGGCTGGGATGTAGCTTGGAGGTAGAACAATCTTGAGTTCAATCCCTAGAACAGAAGAAGGAGGAGGAGGAGGAAGAAGAGGAGGGGAGGAGAGAAGGAGAATGACAACAACAACAACATTACATAGAGCTCTTACAGGTAGTCGCTCATGAACTCTCTAGGAAAGGACCAATGCAGAAACGAGCTACAGGCCTACAGAGAACTAGTAGACACCGCTAGGCGTACAAGGCTATGCATCTGCTGCCACCAGCCTCCGGGAGCACTCCCACCCCTCAGGCACGCTGGCTGGGAGATGTGGGTTGGTGCCCGCAGCGCCAGCTTTGTTCTTTTATTAGATGTTCAAAGGACACAGGAGAGAACCAGGCTCCTGCTTCCTAATGGCAACATCTGGCATTTATGTAGCTGCCCACCTTTGATCCGTAAGGATCCCAAAGCACTTTACAACCTGCTCTGGCGCTAATGGCCGCAGCAGCAGTCTTAGTGTAAATGTGGCTAGAGAGCCCCCATACCAGTCCCTCTTCTCTGTTTTGCAGCTTATCTGCAGTTCTTCCTTCTGGAAGGGAAGATTCCAGTTTGGATCCCAAATGCTCCTGTTGTTTGTCATTTTTTGCACAGTTTGTTCAAGACTGTCTCTTTTTCTTTTTTAACTAAAACTACTTCATAACCATTTGTTAATAACCAGTACTTTACTTCCATTTCCAATTATTTTATAGGCCCATTTCGGGCCCCTTGTCCCCATCCCTCCCATTGCAGAGAGATGGAAATGTTCTTCTCTCCTGGGAGCTGAGAATCTGCATTGCCGATGAGGTTGCAAATTCAGACACAATAAACAGAATTAAGAAAAACTGAGCTGGCATTTGACAGAAATTGTAAAATGACACTCAGAAATGTTGCTCTTGTGGAAATTACTGATATTAAAATATAAATCAGTGTCTTGTGTTTCCCGTAGCACCAGGGGCTCTATTAGGTTATGCAGTTTGATTGCTGAGCTGAACGTAAGAGACTTGGCAGTTCAGTGCTGAAGTTATCACAAAGTATTTAACCCTCATGCTGCTGGAGCCCAGGCACCTAGGAGACCGCCAGTTGATAATATCACCTCCAAAAGGCCTTGACTTTTTCACTGAAGCCTTTGAAATCCAGGAGAGGGTAGAGAAGGGACCAAGATGAGGAGACAAGATGAAAGAATTTAGGAAATTCCTTTCTCAAGACAAGAGTCCTGTTGCCTAGTACCAGGCAGAAGGCCACTGAGGGCAATTCAAGAAGCAAATTCCACTCCAAGATGGCAAAGAAAAGCCAGGCATGGTGGCACACACCTATAATCCAGTCCTTGGGAGGCTGAGACAGGAGGATCCGGGTTTGCAACCAGCCTCAGCTACTTAGTGAGGCCCTCCACAATTTAGTGAGAGTCTGTTTCAAAATAAAGAATGGCAGGTTTAAGGACAGTCTCAGGAACTTAGCAAAGACTTCAGCAACCCTATTTCAAAATAAAATAGAGCTGGGGGATGTAGCTTGGAGGTAGAATGCCCCGGGCTCAAAAAAAAAAAAAAAAAAAAAAAAAAAGCTCCTTGTACTATCTTTGCAACTTTTCTGGAAATCTAAAATTATTTCAAAAAGGTCTGTATGTACTTATTATTTCACCAGCGTAGATAAAGGCAGATGGTTGTGTTAAGAGAGATACAGGTAAAGTGCTATGAGAGGAAAAGGGATCACCTACCCGGCAGGGCTGCTGTGAGGATTCACTGCAGTGTTTTGTGTTTAGAACAGTGCCCGGAATATAGAAGCTGCCCCACAAGTGCTGATATTCCATGCCATTATAGGGAAGATTACAGAAATGGAAACTGAGTTGGCTCTTGAAGGTGTGGAATTTTTTGACAGGCAAAAAGAACATATCTCATCTCATAAGGAAACTTTGATTTGTTTTTGTTGTTGTTGTTGTTTTTGTTTTTGTTTTTGTCGGTACTGGGGATTGAACCCAGGGGCAGTCTACCTCCAAGCTAGACCCTCGGCCGGTTTTTTATTCTTTATTTTGAAACAGGGTCTCACTAAGTTGCGGAAGACCTCACTGAGTAGCTGAGGCTGGCCACAATCCTGCGATCCTCCTGTCTCAGCCTCCCATGTACTGGGATTACAAGCATGCACCACCATGCCATCCTGGAAAGACATTTTAAAGCAAGCACATGGGAGAGTTTTCTCCATATCAGTCAATGATCATGGCAACAAAGATTAGAGGGAGTGTGTACTTCAAAAAAGGAAATTTTGCTTAACTTGGGAAGACTGAGTATGTGACTCTTTCCCACTCTAGCTCTTTCAAGCTCTACAGAACAAGTGGAAAGGGAGAAAGAGAAAAAGCAAAGAACTGGTGGATCAGGAGAAATCCTAAAGAGAAGGGCACTGGAGAGAAATATCTATAGAAGCCAAAGAGTTGTTCCACATTGGCAGGGCATTGAAGAGCACACCGGTCATCCCAGTACTTGGAAGGCTGAGACAGGAGGATTATAGGTTGGAAATGAGTTTTAGCAACTTAGTGAGACTCTCGGCAACCTAGCAAGACCCTGTTTCAATAAATAAAACTAAAAAATAAAGGGCTGGGGGTGTAGCTTGATGATAGTATAGCCTCTGGTTCCATCCCTAGTACCACAAAAAAAGAAAAGGAAGGAAGGAAGGGAGGGAGGGACAAGGGAGGAAGGAAGGGAGGGAGGGAGGGAGGGAAGGAAAGAAAAAGAAAAGGAAGGAAGGAGAAAAAAGAGTTGGTCCACATTGAAACAGGATTCCCAAAATGTATAGTCTTGTGTGCATTTTTCAGCTAGTGGAGGTGAATAACAGTGACTTAAACAAGATAGAAATTGCTCCCTGGAGCTGGGCGTGGTAGCGCATGCTTGTAATCCCAGCATTCGGGAGGCCGAGACCAGAGGATCCGGGTTCGCGGCCAGCCTCAGCTACCTAGTGAGGCACTCCGCAACTTAGTGAGACCCAGTTTCAAAATAAAGAATAAAAAATAGGTCTGGGGGTGTAGCTCGGAGGTAAAATGCCCAGCACCGAAAAAAAAAAAAAAAAAAAGATTCCCCTACATTACAATAATCCTTAAGTTCCACTGGCCAAAACTTCAACACATAGCCATATCTAGCTGCAAGAGAGTCTGGGGAATGTGGTCTTCTAGATGAGTTCATGAACACCACAATAAAGTGTGGTCCTGTTACTAAGGAAATAAGAGTATGGATATTGGAATGGGCATTAATAACCTCTGTGAAAGATACCGAGAAAGATCACCCCAGGGAGAGATTTTCACCTAGGACAGTGAGTTTGATAAGTCTCGAGACCCCTTCTTTTTGCTCTTCTGGGCCCTTCATTTCCTTTGTCATCCCAAAGTCTTTCTGGGGAGACTCAACCAGCCCTACTTTCTCTCCAGAAGAGCCTCAGTCCTAGGGTTGGACCATGATCCATTCAGTGATCTAGGTATCAGATTCGTATTTCCTATGTTACAGTGCAGAACCCCAGATCCTCCTACCACCTTCCCCATCAGCTGTGCCCTACAAGCTCAGGGAATTTCTCTTTAGAACTGGGTTTGGATCCAAAGAGGTGGGCTCTCTTCACTCCAGACTCTGCACACTGTGGTTCCATTAACAACACATCTGGGTAGAAAAAAATTATTGTACCAGGAGGATCTTGGTCCATCCATGGTGCTCACGTGTCTCTAAAAACAGAGGAAGCTGGGTGTGGTGGTGCACACTTTAATCCCAGTACTTGGGAGGCTGAGACAGGGGGATCGCAGGTTCACAGCCAGTCTCAGAAACTTGGTGAGGCCTTCCACAACTTAGTGAGACCCTGTTTCAAAATAAGGAATAAAAAATAGGGTTGGGGGTGTAACTCAGAGATAGAATGCCCCTGGGTTCTATCCCCCATACCACAAAAAAATAAAAAATAAAAGTGGAGAGAATGTTGAACATCCTCTCATCATTTCAAAAACTAAGCACTCTTTAAGATTCATCATATTTTTTTTCATTGGTGGGAGATACAACATTGGAAAAAAAAAAAAAAACTAAAGCCCAACATAAGCAAAGACTTATGTCTGAGTGTAGATCAATCTAAGTTAGTTTTGACATAGCTTTAACTTTGAACTCAACAGCATCTCTTTCTCTGAAAACCTATAAACTTGTTTCAGATGAAGAAAAATAGATCCTTGATACTCTTCTATCCAGGCCAAGAAGTAAAAGAAATAGATATTGTTGTTCTAAGACCAGTAGTTAAAAAGACACCCAGATAGTTAGCAGTTACTAGGGGAGAGAGTCAATATCAGCAACCCAGGATGTCGGCACTTGGTTAACCTAGTGTGGGTAGATAGTGAAGTGCTAACTTCCCATTCCCACTCACTCCACCTCTGACTCACTGAATGTGTTCACCTGTCTCCTTTTTCCTTCTCCTCTCCCAAACTGAACAATGGCCCTCTGAGTTAGGAAAAAGAAGAGATAGGGGACTTGGAATGTAAGCAAAGGAATTAGACCCTGGTGGAATCTATAAGATGGGGTGAAAGTGGAAGAAAAACGGTAGAGCCCCACGTAGGTTCAGCAATCCAGGGCAGAGGGACTTTGCTCAATACCAAGAAAGTGAGCAAGATTCTAGCATGCTACCTACCATTCAAAGCATAGGATTTTGGTAGGATGAGTCAAGAGGAGGGGGCGTGAGTGTGTGTGTGTGTGTGTCTGTGTGTGTGTGTGTGTCTGTGTGTGTGTCTGTGTGTGTCTATGTATGTGTGTGTGTACAGCCACAGTGTGAAGGAAAACTCCCAAAGGTAAGAGAGGACCAGCTAGCTGACCCAAAGCCCATAGGATCAGGAAGATGTCTCTTTCAAAGAACAAAATCCAGCACTCTATTTTTCCTCTGACTTACATAGTAAAATCCAAGCTATTTTATGCAAATGTTAAAACCTGCGCCTCCCACTTTCCTTTGAAATGCTCTTGGCCCTTGAAGTGATAGCTGTGTAATTTCATCATGGATGAAACCAGTTACAATCCTTTTTTTTTTTTTTTTTTCTTTTCTGTCTTTTGATAAGATTTTATTTAAGAGTCATCTGCTAACTATCCAGTAGGTCCACCTAAAGAGAAATATCACTCTTGGGGATGCATTTGTTTCATTCCAACTTTTGTGTCATGCTCAGGCTGAGTTTCTAGTTTCTACTGAGGGAAGATGTCCATCATGGTAGAACACTGAATCAATAAAACTTAGAGCTAGGAAAGACCTTCAGGGTCACTTACTACAACCCCTCAGTGTCCAGAGGCAGAAATAAAGGCTCAGAGCCACGAGGGACTTCCCAAAGGACACTCTTCAAAGTAGGTGCTGAGCCAAGCTTAGCTTTGTTAGAGCCCCGGTGAGTGTGCTTTTATGCCACACTATATTCAATCTTCTCACTTACCTAGCGCAAAAGTCATTTGTGACATTCACCAGTATTTCCATGGGGGGCAGAGGAAGTTAGGCATGGCCATGTGATTTGTTTGGGCCAATGAAATGTGAGCAGAAATGGGGTGTTTCACTTCCACTTTAAGAATCAGTACGTAGTTCACCAAGTTCCCTTTCTGCTGCCATGGCAACAGGCAACATACTAGATAATAGAGATTCCACCAGCTGAGGATAATGTGGAGCAGACCCAGATGACTCATAAAGGACTTACAGCATGAATGAAATATAAACCTTCATAACTTTAAGCCACTGGGATTAGGGGGTTGATTGTTACTGCGACATCACCTAGCCTATCCTTGTCAGGTAAGCCTGAGCTACATCATGTTTCCCATGATGCATCTCTGTGCAGGAAGACGTAGAGGGTACACAATGCAGAAAAATCAGAATACAACTCCACAAGACATTCCAAATTCCATGTATCGCCAGAATTCTTTCTTTCTCTTGGCTTATATTAGGGGTGGGGGATGTGGTTCATTACAAAGAATGAGTATTTTGATAGCTTCTCATTCATGGGACTATTCTGCAGGTAAGCGCCTGGTGGAAATGTCTTCTAGCCTTAGAGTTAAAAACATAGCAAATTAAATCATTTTAATAAGTTCAGTGCATTATGACCTCAAATGCATCATCCTGTCCTTACTCCTATATACACATGTGCAAAAATCTTTAGTTTCCTTGGAGGCTTTTTACCTAGATAATTCTCAGCACTTTACAAGTCTCCTATCTTTAAAAGCACCAGCATTATGACAAGTTGATGCTTCAAAATATTATATCATTAGACACTGAAAATGTATAGCTATGAAATGAAGAAGTGTGGTAAGAAAGCCTGTGTGGCCTTAAGTACGTAGCTTAGCCTCTCTGGGCCTCTGCTTCCTCCTCTGTAAAATGAGGATAATAGTAGTATTTGCCTCCAAGAGTCATCATGATGACAAAGTTGGGCCATGCACATCCCGTCTGGTTCATAATAAGTACCCAGTGTTAACAATATTTGAGCCATAGAATCGTTAGAAATCTAAAAAATGGGCTCAATTCAGACCTTTAGCTTCCCATGAAGGGTAAATTCAGAAATGATTTGGTCCACCAAGGAGTGGCTTCCTGGGAAAGAGGTAAAACCCTGGTCCTGCCTCCCTGGTGAAGGTTTTAATACGCCTTTGAAAACACAAACAGATGGGTTAGGAGAGGAGGTACAGCTAACAGTTTAGGAAAATTTTCCAAACCCCCCTGCTGAGGGCAGAGATCCAGCTGAGAAAATCTTTAAAGGGCTAGGCTCGTTTATGCTTTTTCCATCTTAAACTCTTGGACTCTTTTTTTCAGGTTTATAACAAAGCTCAGAAAATGCTAAAGCTTAAAGGAGAATTGAGAGCTGCTAAGGAACTGAAAGATGCGGTAAGGTTCTAACTCCTCTATGTCCACAGAATTGAACTTTTGTTGCTGGGCTCTTCTTTTCAAGTTTCATGACTCAAATTCCAGGAATAAACATCACAGAAGTGGGTGGCAGAGTGTAGCATATAAGACTCCAGTGAAGCCAGGCATGGTGGTGCACACTTGTAATCTCAGTACTTAGGAGGCTGAGACTGGAGGATCTAGGTTCATGACCAGCCTCAGCTACTTAGTGAGACCCTCCACAACTTAGTGAGACCCTGTTTCAAAACAAAGAATAAAAAATAGTACTGGGCGTGTAGCTCGAAGGTAGAATGCCCCTGGGTTCAATCCTCAGTAGAGCAAAAAAAAAAAAAAGACTCCAGCGAGGTAGTTCTGGGTCATTATATAAGAGCAGAATGACCCGGATCATGCTTTCTTCACGCTTATTCTGCCTTACCTAGAAAATAAGAATGACGAGTACCTGTTTCAGAGGCTTGCTAGGAAGATTATAAGCTACCGCATGTAAAAAAGCACTTAGTAAATTTACTATTTATTGTGGTTGCCAGCATTCTTTTTTTTAAAATCTGGAATGATATGGGAAATGAGGTGTCCCAGTTTGCCTAATAGTTTGATCCAACTGTGTATATGTATTCCCTGACTTGTTCCAGAAAGGATTGAAGGGTGTGGTTTTGGTTAGTGTGGCAGTATCCCACAGGGCCCATGCTTTCTAGTAGACTTCCTATCAAGAAGTGAGCAGCTTCCGTCGCAGGCATTTCTGCTCCTTTCCTGCTGGAGTACAGGACCCATCGGGGACCTACTGCCAGTTCAGCAGGAAACAAGGATCTGGTATGAATTTTCTAGAAGGCCATTCCTTCACTTAACTGATCTCTTTGAAGCACCTTCAACATGCTAGGCCTTGTTCCAGGAACAAGGGATAAAGAGAGGAACAAACTAGACAAAGATCCCTGCTTTCACAGAGCTTACCTTCTAGTAGAATAAATTCTCTGAGAAATATGGCGAAAGTACGTGGCAAATGCCCAAGTGCTGACAAAAATCAGCTCACACCCCATAGGTGGCTGGTCTCTGCCATATGCCGCGTGTATTCTAAACCGCACGCTTATACAGCGTGCCAGGGTTAAAGAACACAATAGAGTATTCCTATGCTTCACTATATGAACAGAATTTGTTCCAGAGTTGTTGTTGTTGTTTTTCTCACAGGCAAAATCTTGTATGAGTATCCATCCATTCCCATCATCAGTAATACCAAAGCTGCCATGTTTCTATGAATGCAAAAGGAAACTCAGAAATCCCAGTCAGTAATACTACTGTTAGCGTTTGACATTATTGCAGATAACTGTAAACTCTATTATTATATGAGTAAGTTGTAAAAATTCCTAAAGCATCATTAGTTTTTAAGGTTTTCTGACTTTAATGCATATAACCCTTGCCATAAATTGGTATCTATTGGATGGTTGTGGTATTAGTAGTGGTTAAAAGTGGTTTTCCCGCTGGGTGCGGTGGTCCATGCTTGTAATCCCAGTACTTGGGAGGCTGAGACAGGAGGATCTCAGGTTCGCAGCCAGCCTCAACTACTTAGTAAGGCCCTCTGCGACCCAATTTCAAAAATAAATAATAAAAAATAGGGCTGGGGTGTAGCTTGAAGGTAGAATGCTCCTGGGTTCAATCCCCAGTACCACAAAAAAAAAAAGAAAGAAAGAAAAGAAAAGAAAAACTAGTGAAACACTCAGCAACTTAGTGAGACCCTGAATCAAAATAAAATAGGACTAGGTAGGGGGTAGCTCAAAGATAGAAAGCCCCTGGATCCAGTCTCCAATCTCTCTCTCTCTCTCTCTCTCTCTCTCTTTCTCTCTCTCTCTCTCTCACACACACACACACACACACACACACACACACACACACACACACACACACGACTTTCCATTGTTTTTGAAGATTTGTTCTCATCCTCTGATAACTTCCCGAAGACGATAACCTTTAACCTTTAGTGTTGTTGGATCATGAACTTACATTTAACATTACCTCCCCACAAGAAGAAGCAAGAAACTATCCTCTGAAACTTAGAGTGAAAATCCTTCCCCACTTTTGAAATGTATGTGTGAGAAGCCATGCTCTTTGATAAAAGACCCGTTTCATTAATATAGAAAATCGGCCTCACTAAATAACCTACTTTCCAATAATTATCCTGCGTACAGTTGCCGCTGCAGTATTGGTGCTCACCATATTGCCCGTGAGTTGGTAGCTGTTTATGTTGCATACTTCTAAGCACAGTGACCGGGTTCTAACCTTATATAAGCAAGACTGGGTATCTAAGTACATGGCTTGTCTGAATGAAAACCCTCTGAGCAGCAGAGGCTGTGATTTCAGCCATCACTAGTGACTTCAGATCCAGGACAGGATCAGCTGGTGCCTGAGAGTCAGCGCATGACTCTGGGTTCGCCTCGTGCCCCAGTATGGGTTGCAGAGCTGTGATTGATGAAGTGTCAGATTCAATCTATTCCTACTGCATATTGATACTCAGAAGGCATCCGCCTGGAATTTAGCCTTCATAAAGTAGATAGGATTCTAAATAGTTCACAGCCAATGTTTGTGTGAGATGTCAGCAAGAAATTCGATTTAGTGGGAACCCAGAAAAGCGTGCCTTTGGGGTTCTGAGGTGAGTACAGCCTCTTCTTACAACTACCTGTAGTTAAAACTGGAACTTGGCCCCTGGAAGTTACTGTATCGATCCTCAAGTGTTTTCACCCCTGTTCTGGTGCCTCGAAACCCCTTCAGGACTTGGTCTTTAGGAATGAGTGGGTAGATTTTGATTTCAAACCCAAATTTCATTTGATGCCCAGCAAAACACATTTGTTATTCAACTGGCTTAGGGGATCTTCAAAGAAAGATGATTTATTCCAAGCCTCTTGTTTTATGAATGAAGAAATTCCCTCAGAGCCTCTGAACTGATGCTAAATATCCAAATTAGATGAGATCATCTACATTAAAGATCCAACTCCAAAGTCCTGGTAGTATAAAAGAATAAAGCTAGTAGGTCTTCTACTAAGAGGATGCCCAAAACTGGAGAGCAGGGATATGCTTATTAGCTTGAGAGAGAACATTTCACTGTTAATTCAGAGAGGCTCAAGTTATATCTGTGTGTGTGTGTGTGTGTGTGTGTGTGTGTGTGTGTGTGTGTGTGTGTGTTTACCGGGGATTAAACCCAGAGGCATTCTATTTCTAAGCCATACCCCCAGCCCTTTTAATTTTTTTTTATTTTGAAACAGGGTTTCACTAAGTTGCAGAAGGCCTCACTAAGTTGCTGAAGCTGGCCTCAAACCTGTCATCCTCCTGTCTCAGCCTCCCAAGTACTGGAATTATAGGCATGTGTCACCACGGCCATCTTCAAGATATGTATGATTTAGTTGGTGAGCTCTCAGCGTACGAGGATCCACCTAAAGTAATGCGGTGGTGTGGCCCTCACCTTACAACACATATCTGCAGCATCAAGGCAAGGGTCCAGAGGATTCATTTATGTAGGGAGACATTGTGTCATAACCCAGTCTATTCATAGAGGCCATATAAATGGTTCTGTGGCAAGGCTACCAGGGATCTTTAGGGTCCCACCCGCAGTGAGGCTCCAGGCCCTAGTCCCAGTGTGTCAACCATGAATAAAGAGAACTAAAGCACTTGAGTCCACCTCTCCTGCTCCTTGTTGGGTAAAGGATTTTGTTTTCAAGTTCAAAAACAGTGTCTGCACACTATTTTTTTTTTTTTTTGACTATTCTCTACATATTCTGTTAAGAAAGTCCCTGGTAATTGTCTTAATGGTAATTACATGCTTCGGGCAGTTGACATCCACTGTTATTTTTCTGAAACTGAGGAACAGAGGGACAGGAGCAGGAGAGAAGGAGGGAGAGTTTTGAGATAATGAAATCCTTTTAATGACAGAGCCAGGCCGTTAACCTAATTAAACTGTAAAGTGGTTAAAAAAAAAAAAAATCCAGGTACTAAATGGAAATGAAGAAATAAATCAGCTGAGACAGCAGCACTTCTGGGAAACCTCCTGAATTCCGCACGCTCTGACATTGCAGTGTTCAATGCTCATGCTGTCCTCTGGCCACCCTTGGCCTTGGACGGAGGTCTCTTCAACTGACCTGTCCAGGAAGGCTTGATTTACACTGTCCACACCAGGTCTCCTGTTCCCCTGGGAATGTGTGTTATGTAGCTCATATATTTCAAAAGCCAGAGCAGTCCGTAGGATGCGGTGGCAGCCCACTGGCCGCTTGAATGAGAAGCAGGCGCTTCCCTGGGACTCTGCCAGAAACTCAACACCTGGGACCCGGCAGCTCAGAGCCCTGCACCCGTTGCTGCGCACCCAGCTCTGCCTTCTCGCTTAGAGGAATTGCCCTCCAACTATTGAGGTCATTGTATCAATAGGAGCAGAGAGTGGAAGTCCTAGGGAGCTTATGTCCCAGGGGACAGCCCGGGACTATTAACTGGCTGACACTGAACTGCACAGCCCAGCTGTCATCACTGCGACTCGCTGGCTGACTCCAAGGTAGAACTTACACTCCAGGGTCCCCGGTAGGATCACGTGCTAAAGTGAGCCACAGGACTTTGTGTGAAATTGTACCCTCGCTTGGTTTCTTCCCCCTTCCCTGTCCCATTTCCCACTCTTTCTTGCTGGCTTCACTTGAGAGCATTTCTTTAATAGTTGCCACAAATTCTCACATAAGAAGCTGCTGCTGGGTAGTCTTAGCCTAAAAGCTGGACACCTCTCCTGCACGCACCAGCCTCAGTGCCTTGGAGGTGGCAATGCCTTTTCTTAAAGTGTTGTTAAAAGCCAGGTTGGTGCCAGTTTTCTAAAAAAGAAAAAATCTTGGTTTAAAAAAAAAAAAAGGGCAGGGAGGGTTGGTAGTGCACACCTATAATCCTAGTACTTGGGAGGCTGAGACAAGAGGATTCGAGGCCAGCAACTTGGTAAGGCTCTCAACAACTTAGTGAGACCCTGTTACCAAATAAAAAATAAAATGGGGCTGGGGGGTACAGCTCATGGGTAGAACACTCCTGGGTTCAATCCCTAGTGCCACACACCCGGGCAGCACAGTGATAGGACTAAAGCCCTGCATATGTTCATGGAGGGTTTCTTCCCAATGCCTTTTCATCCTATTGCCGCCCACAACAGAGAGAGAGGAAGGCAGCACCATAATGGAGAGCCCACCCTGGGCCCTCGCCCTGCACCCCCAGCCCCACCCTACCCAAGCTGCTAGGCTCCGCACCCTCTAGTTGATCTCCATCACTGCTTCCCATTCAGACCTAGCAACGCTGAGCTGACCCTTTTCACTCATAAGCAAAGACGGACATCTTCACCTAGTCACCCCAGAGGTTTCATTCTGTTCCCACTGGTAAAAGCACTAGGTTTCTAGGTGGGGGAGCGTTGGGTTAAAGGATCAAGAGGAAGTCAAGAGAAGTACTTCAGAATATCCCACCTCCACTCCTTCACCAGTTCAGTTGACATCTCAATGTGTCATGTTATCAGTGACAGACCCAGTAATATTTAGAGACAGTCCTCTGGGTGCCTGGAATTATTCTAGGTCCTGACTTCCTCTGGAAAAGCAGGGGAATTGTCTTGATGCACCCACAGCGGTGCAGTGAAGATTAATTAATTAATATAAATAATTGAATAATGCAGAACGCTCAGACACCTTGCAAGTGGCGGCCGTGTAAATGTTCCACGGGGTGAGTAATCACAGCCTGGGTTTGATGGACAACTTTCCAGCAAATGTATAAAGTCTCGCGTCAACCTGTTAAGTGAACGAAAAGTAAGCATTTTCCTGATAGTGTGTAATTGATGCTTTTGTCTTGCTGGCCGCCTAGGCAGGGGAGAGAGACAAAGAAGTGAACAGCCTGAACAGCAAGCTCTTGAGCCTACAACTTGACATCAAGAATCTGCATGATGTCTGCAAGAGACAGGGGAAGACCTTGCAGGAAAATCAGCTCTGCGCGGAGGAGGCCATGATGAACAGCAGCCACGTAAGGAATGCAATGCTCCAGCTGCTCTCTCCCTCTGTCCCCCTGGCTGCTACAGCTCCCTTGGGCAAGAACCACAGGGAGTTCTTCCCCTGGTCATTCAACAGTACTTTATTGAACAAACAATGAGAAAGAATTAAGCACACACACACACACCCTAGCACGGGGACAATGCCACCCCTCCCCTGGGGACTTTTCACCATTGCCATTTCCAAGGTCATCTGCTGCTACAGTGCTATCTTTTTCTTATCTGGCCTTTCCCACCATTTGTGGCCTGTTGCCCTGAAAAAATCCAGATCACAGTGACATAAGGAGAGGAGTGTCCCCTAATGGGTCTTAGACAAACTTTTAAGTTGACCATGAAAATAAAAGCCCTTGCACCTGCTCTGAGCAGGTGTTCATCAGTGCTGCCTGAGCGTGTTATAGCTATGCCTGCATTGCACTGCCTATGAGATTGTCTTCTGAAGGCCAGAACCCAGGCACAGGACAAGCTGAAGTGCCAAATAGTAAATCCCCCTAGGAGCAGTCTTCAACCAATAACAACAACAACAATAACAAAAAAGGTGATTAAATTGGCTATCTCCTAAACTGTGCATGGCAGTGCATGCCTTGTAATCCCAGTACTTGGAAGGCAGAGACAGAAGAATCACAGGTTTGAGATTAGTCTCAGCAACTTAGCAATACTCTCAGCAACCTAGTGAGATCCTGTTTCAAAACAAAAATAAATAAATAAGTAGGGCTGAGGGTGTAGCTCGGAGGTAGAATGTTCCTGGGTCCAAGCCACCATACCAGAAAAATAAAAATAAAAAGATAAATATCCTACTCCCTTTTCCTCATAGAGTTAATTCTAGGCACACTCTTGGCTTCCACTGAGAAGTCCTCAACAGAACTGAGCCCATTTGCCCACAATAGAAACTGGCTTGATAACACACCCTCCATCAGCTCCTTCCCTTCCCCGTCTCAGCTCCTGGTCCTCTTCCAGAGTTTCCTACTACCGCCTCCACACTAGTTGACACTCACTCCCTTTCTCCTTACACAGCCTGCTTTCAGGGTGCCCAAGCAAAGCCAGTAACATTTACCCCACTCGTGTGTGAATAGTTTGGCCTCCTGGCGTGGCCATTTTTCTTGAGACTGTGATTTTGAACGAACACTAATCTATATTCTGGGCCGTTCACCAGCCGAAGTGATTTCATTTCAGGCTGAGGTTTCAGCCTTTCTCGCTTTCGAAACTCTAAACCTAAGGTATTTTTAAACCAGTCTCTAAATAGATCCACACCAGCTGGGATATATTTTCCTACCGCTCTCTAAAAACTGAGTTTCCAAGAATTTCTTACTTGTCTTATTTCCAGTTGGTGACTTGAGTTCTGTGTAAACATAAAGCAAGTACTGGTTGCACAAGGCCTTTGCTGAACCCCCAAGTGAGCCTCTTGGCTGCTGTCTAAGCAGTCACTGGGTTCCTTGTGGTCAAGAATCTAGTCTCTCTTCATTGTTTCTGTTATAGTTCTCCCAAGCCTTCCCACCTCATTATGGAAACCACGAGTTGTTCTCTGCCGTGTCCTGAAAACACTATCAACAAAGCAATTCTACTTTGTCTTACTGAGCATAGCTATCCTTTCCTCAGGAAGTCACGAATATAGAAAGAAAGAAAAAAAGTCCTTTGGTTTTCTTAAATGGATTGCAGGAAGATTATCATAATTTACTTCTTTCTAAATATTAACGTTTTAGGATATTTTCACCATTGCCATCCTGAGTTTGCTTATTCCCCCAGTCAGGGAAAGCCATGTGGCTTCTAAATGTACCTGGCAACTTAGAAGGAGAAAAGTATTAAATTGCATTTTATTATTCTAATTGCCCAGAAGAAGGTCTAACAGCTTGAAACGCGCTTTAAAACAAGTTCCTTCCCCCTACCCCAGCACTTAGCGCAAAATTTAAATTGCAGACTATGCATACAAATACACAATTACGTGTAGACCTATACTCATCCACTCTGAAAATCCCTTTAAAATCTGCTTTCCACAAGGAAATGTAACATGGGAAGAGAGGCAGCTCAGCGTGGCAGAGGCCATGATGAGCCACAGCCCCGAAAGGAATTCCCAGCTGCTGCCTCCCTCTGCCCCCCTGGCTACTTCGGCTCCCTTGGGAAAGAACAATAGAAAGTTCTTTCACTGGCCATTCAAGAGTACTTATTATACAAGCAATGAGAAAGAATTAAACACAACCTAACGCTGAGAGAACCCTACTCCTGCCCTTGGGATTTTTCACTCTCGTGATCTCCAAGGTCATCTGTGGCTGAGGTGGAACCCGAGACTTTCTGGGATGTTTTTTTGCTAACATCTGACAAAGAGTCGGGGAAATAAGTGGGGTCAGGGTTCAGGAGCACAGTTATGGGAGAAAAGTAAGATGTTACATCTGATGTATGTGTAATCAAAGAAGAGGGAAGGGAGGAGGTGGGCGATAGGAAAGAAAATGGCCTGACCTTGTAAATCAAGAATGTGCTCCAAAGCCTGGAGTCAGAGTAGGAACTAGAGTGTAGCGAGGGGGGTGCCCGTGGTGCAGAAGCGATGGCCACTCACTCCTCAGGTGCCAGCCCACGATTGCTCCCTCCTGAGGCCGAGTGCCTCCTTAAAGTTATAGCTCACTTCCCTCAATCCACTCTTGGCCCTGCCCAGGGACCAAAAGAGTGTCTCAAAATGGAAGGAGACAAGAACAACAGAGCTGTCATAATAAAATGATGACTGTATTTAAAATGGAAGGGCTTTTGTGAGCAATTTTCCCAGGCTCCATTTCCTGGGGGAGGCTTGGGGAGTGTGCCCTGATAGTCATCACAATGTAGATAGTCAGACTAATCTTTGAGGTATTCGGAGAGCAATATTTTTAGGATAAAACTATATAATGAACAGACATGGTGGTGCCAGCCTGTAATCCCAGTACTTGAGAGGCTGAGACAGGAAGATCACAGGTTCAAGACCAGCCCCAGCAATTTAACAAGACTCTCAGCAACCTAAGGAGACCCTGTTTCAAAACAAAAATAATAAAATAGATCTCAGGGTGTGGCTCAGAGGTAGAATGCCTCTGGGTTCAATCCTCAGTACCAAAAAATAAATAAATAAATAATAACTATATGATGCAAATTTTATTCCTGCATATCAAATCTTAGTAGAATCCTGATGGCCATTATCACACAATATTATTTTTAAACATTGGTAATGAGAACAAAAATTAAAAGTGAATCTGCTAAATGCTACATAGGATCCTGGATTGGATCTTGGACCAGAAAAAAGAAACACATTACTAAAAAAAATATGAAATCCAAAAAAAGTATCTAGTTTTATTCATAATAGCCTCAACAATGTTAATTTCTTAGTTTGGACAAATGTGTCAGGTTATATAAGAAGTTAACATTAGGGGAAGTTGGGTGAAGAATCTATAAGAACTCTGTGCTATTTTTGGAATTCTTCTGTGAACCAAAAAGAATTCCAAAATAAGGAATGGTTTTGTTTTGTTTTGTTTTGTTTTGTTTTGTTTTGTTTCCAAAGTGAATCTAAGGTAAATAGAAGCCACTAGTGAAAATTGTCTAAACTACAAAGATACATCCAACAACAACAAAAAAAAAACTCATGTCACCTAAACATAGAGTTCTATACTCTACCAGTATAAGAAATGTAATTGATAGAAGCCGTAAGAAGTAACAGATAAACCTAACCAGTGCTATAAGGCTAACCTACAGTTCCAAAGAAATATTTACCTAACACCTCACCTCAAAGATAGGAAAAGAAGTTCATGACAATGGCTGGAAAAAGACAGGAAGACTTTGGGTTGTTAAATGGGGGGAAAAAAAATCATCAGGGATCCAGTTATCAGAACAAAGCCAACTTTCAATGGAAGAGAAGGCAAACTAGAACAGGGAATAAAATGGTTAAAAAGTATTTTGAAAAGCCGGCTTTAGGCAAATCAGCGGGGCCTGATGACATTCTTCTAAGAGTACTTAAGGAATTGGCAGGTGTTATTACATCGCTGCTAGTGATTATTTTTGAGAACTCAAGAGGATAAAGAAAGTCCCTGTAGACTGAAAAAGGGTAAATGAAGTGCTCATCTTTTTAAAAAGGGAAAAAGGACAATCCTGGTAATTATAGACCTGTCAGCTTAACTTCAATATCAGGGAAAATATAGAACTTAACATCAATCAATTAGCATCAACTTGAAAAGCACAAAGTATTGGGTGGAAACCAATGTGACTTTTCAATAGGCAAATCATGCTAGGCCAATTAATTTCCTTCTGTGATCAAGTGGCCACATAGGCAAGGAAGGAGCAATAGCTATAATCTCTTTGACCACAAGTAGGGCTGAAAGGTTGACTAAATATGGGAACAGGTTCCTATGGGCAGCCAGCGTGCTCCATCTTTTCCGGCAACTGATGCCAGGGTAGAAATCTAGCTAAGAAACCTGGTAGACCAGATGGCCTCCAGAATCACATTCAACCCTAGATGGTCATCTTAAGAACTAATCTTACTTCCTTAAGATCATTTCCCACTTGCTTATTTTCTCCAGCTCTCAGTTTAAAAGTTAAATGAAAATGTAATAACATATCTATGTCTTCACTAGGAAAAAAAAAAACATGTAAAAAAAGAAGACAAAGAAGGAACAGGAAATGTATTGGTACCTTTTGAACCTGTTCTTTGGGCACATATATAAGTGAAATGTAAATTGCTGGGGAGGGCCTCACTAAGTAGCTGAGGCTGGCTGCGAACCTGAAATCCTCCTGTCTCAGTCTTCTAAGTACTGGGATTACAAGTGTGAGTCACCACACCCAGCTCTTCTTTTGTGATACCAAGGATTGAACCCAGGAGCTCAGAGGTAGAATGCCCCTAAGTTCAATCCCCAGTACCACAAAAAAAAAAAAAAAATATCAGATACATAAGGATAAATTAGTAGTTCTCAAATAAGTTTAGACATTTCTCGAAGTCTTTGAAATTTGATTCCTCCAGACTCAAAGGTATCTGTAATGTACAAATGCTCAAGATTCCCATCCAAGAAAACCCCACTTTCTCTGTAGGTATAAGCAGTTCTTGGATCTTTATAATCAGGCAAATTCGACCAGGGGCTATATTTGTCCTGTACTGGGAAAGTTGAGAGAACACTCATCATCTGGCTGCCCCATCGTGTTACTCCAAGCCAAAATTAAATCCAGAAGCCTCAACATGACCTCTGCAGAAGAGAAGTTATTAATGTTTCATCAGTATCACTGCTAGGCTGCTAAGCTTTATACACACCATTCAGCAAAAGACACTCTTAGCTGGGCGCAGTGGCGCATGCCTGTAATCTCAGTACTTGGGAGGCTGAGACAGGAAGATCACAGGTTCAAGGTCAGCCTCAACAACTTAGCTAGGCCCTCCTCAACTTAGACCCTGTTTCAAAATTAAAAAATAAGATAGGGATGGGGGTGTATCTCAGAGGCAGAATGCCCCCTGGGTTCAATTCCTAGGACCAACACCGCCCCCCCCCCAAAAAAAGCATTTTTTTACACACGGAGACTTTAAAGCAAAGAGGACTGCTGAACACAGCTAAGCACAGGTGATGTACCAGGTCCTAGGAGGGGACCCTAAAGAAAGCTTGCCTTCTTTAAACAAAGAATGCCTCTCTCATGCTTTTGGGCATTGAAGAGGAAATGGAGACGTGAAAAGGAGGAGAAGCAACAAAGAAAGAACACACACGAGGAGGGCACCGCGGTTAAGTTTTCACCTGGGTCACTGGTGTGCAGCAGTGGGGAGGCAGCTCCAAATCCAAAGCTACGTGTCGCAGGAGAAGCACCAGGAAGCCTGTCTGCTAGCCCCCAAGGCTCCGCTCACCTTCAGTGAAGCCAAGAGAAAAATGACTGGGGAGAAAATAATGAGGATTCTATTGCTTCACTGAAATAAGCCCTTCTGAATCGACCCTATTCCAAGACGTTCTCTCTTTTGTTTTTTAGTTGTCACATTAAGTACTTGTTTTTTATTCATATATTCATTTTTTAACATTTTATTTTAATTTTATTTATTTATTTTATTGGTGCATTGTAATCATACATCTTTGTTAGGTACAAGCTGGTAAAGGCATATATGCACACATTTCTCATTTAACCCTTTCCCAATTCCCGCCCCACTCCCTCGCCCTCCCTCCTTCTCAAGTTCAGTTTAGTGATTGACTTTTATACATCCGTGACGTTTTTTGGTTTTGTTTTGTTTTTTCCAAGTAGCTCCCCATGTCCCTAGCTTACTTGTTTAGACAGGAAGACTTGGGTTCTTCATGCACAAACACACACACACACACACACACACACACACACACACACACACACACTTCTGCCAACTCCCTTCTCTCCAAACCTCATTCACAAGTGAGTTGTGAGATTAGCAAACATTCCCCCCCTGAGAAGAATGAAAGCGCCTGACAGCAATATTTCCTGTAAATGTTGGCAATTATAGCTACACAAAGTAAATACAAAATTCCACTTTGCTCAGCTTCGGAAAGAAGAGTCCTCAGCATCCCTCCAACCACACACACTGGGTCTTCAGGGCACGAGTTCAGCTTGCTTTTGCCTGGGCTCTTTGGCCTGATGACTGTAGTGGCCTGTCTTCTCTGTCTTCTGAACTCTGTGGTACTTGGGATGAGATACACTCCCAGTGAACAAAAGTAATTCAGATTGGACGGATACAGTCAGCTATTGTCTTTCTGGTTCTGAGCTGGGCTGGGCCTCCTTTTCCTTATCTGGGCTGCCACCATCCACTCTCACCAAAGAAGATTCTCTCCTTCAATTCTCAGCTTGATCCCATTAAAACTCCATCTCTCCGGTTACTCAGGCCAAAATTTTGATGTCATCCTGTGTTGGTTGACCACTATTACCCACCATGGACATCTAACCCAGCAGTGAATTCTATAGACCCTACTTTCAACATATAGCTAGAATCCAATCGCTTTTCCCAACCTCCACTGCTACCACCTTGGTCCACACCAACCAGCTTTTCCTGCCTGGATTCTTCCAGTAGCCTCATATCTGGTATCCCTGTTTCTGCCTTTGCCAAAGAAAATAGACCACCATAGTCACTGGTTGGTAGAACAGCCAGTGTATCCTTTGTAAAATCCAGTGGAGAACATGTCCCTCCCTGCTCAGCACCCTACAATGGCCTTCCATCTCCTGAAAGAAGTTAAAGTCTTTAGAATGGCCTATGTAACCCTGAAGGTCCGCACCTCTGTTTCCTTTTTCACCTGCTCTAATAACACTTTTCCCTGTACTTTCTCTGCTCCAACTAGAACAAGGTGTCTGGGGCTCTCCTGGGGATCCTCAAATACCACCAGGCACATCCCCATCTTTGCGTCTCTGCACTTGGCTGTTTTCTCTTTCTGGAACATTCCTACCACAGATTTCTACCAGGCTTCTTTCTCTTGCTTCCTTCAAGTTTTGGCTCAAATGTCCCCTTCTCAGTGTGGCCCATTATAAACTCCTCCATCCTGGCAGTCCTCTTCTTGCCCGTTTTATTCTCCTCTCTAGGACTTTTTCCTCCCAATACCTTCCAGAATGTATGTGCTTGGCTTGCTCTCTCTGTCTCTCTGTCTCTGTCTCTGTCTCTGTCTCTCTCTCTCTCTGTCTCTCTGTCTCTCTGTCTCTCTCTCTCTCCTTGTTATAGGCAGACTCCATCAAGGCAAGCGTCTTATCTATTTTATACCCTAGTGTATCACCACTACCTAGTATGGTGCACCATACTGACTGAACGAATTAACTAATTTGTTTAATTAAATGAAAATGGCATACCCACACAGAGACTAGCAAATTAAGGTTCACAGTGGCATTGTTCACAAAAACCAAACACTGAAACAATTCAAATATCCATCAGTTGGAGAAAAGATAATGTATGGTACATTTGTATAACAAAATTCTCTTCAGCCATAAAAAGAGACAGAATACTGATTCTTGCCACAACCTGGATGAACTTCAAAAACATCTATTCAGTGAAGCAAACAGACACAAAGATGTTATACAATTCCAGATATGAAATGTCTAGAAAAGAAACCCATAGAGGCAGAAAGCAGATTAGCGGCTACCTAGAGCTGAGGGTAGAAACAGGAGCAGCTGGACATGGGCATAAGAGAATTTTAGGGGTGATGGAAATGTTCTAAGACTGGATTGTAACAATTGTTGCATAATTCTACAAATTTATTACAAATTATTTAGCTGTATACTTAGTGAAGGAATTTTATAATACATAAATTATACCTCGATACAGCTGTTTAAAGATTTTTTTAAAAAAATTGAAAACTTCTATGTTAAAATCAAGCTGGGCATGGTGGCACACACCTGTAATCCTAGTACTTGGGAGGCTAACACAGGAGGATCGCAAGTTCCAGGCCACCTTCAGCAACTTAGACCCTCAGCAACTTAGTGAGGTCCTGTTTCAAAATAGAAAATAAAATAAGGCTGTAGCTCAGAGGTAGAATGCCCCTGGATTTAATCCCCAGTACCACAAAAAAAAAAATTAAGTAAGGCCAATTAAGCCAAAGCCACATTCATAGACGCCTATGAAATTTTTTAGTCTTTATTTTAATTTCTTTCATACAATATATAGCTATGTATAAATCCCTAATCTCAACCCTATACGATCAGCCATGGCCCCTGCCCTCCAGGAATTTATAGTCCAATTAGAAGATACGATGCACAGAAGTAATGACAGGCAGAATGAGAAATACCTCACTAAGGACAGACCAGCAGGTGTAGGGTACTGCTGCGAAGACAGCTTTGCAGAGAAAAAGAGAGGCCAGGATTTGAACAAGGTCTTAGAGAAGAAGTAGAAATGGCTAGAGATGTAGCTGAGGGTAGAGCGTTTGCCTAGCATGCGCAAGGACCTAGGTTTGATCGCCAGCACTGCAAAGAGAGAACAAAGAATGCGCGGGAAGAAAATAAACAGAGGCAGAGATGGAAGCTTAGGACCGCTCCCAGGCTGCCCTCTTCACCCACCTCTCCTTCACATGCCGTTGCTTTAGGAATGATGAGCAAGAAAACAGAGAAGCATCAGTGCCAAACCTCAGTTCTCCTAGAGGAACAATTCAGGGGTAGGAATACCCAGCATATGTGAATGAAAAGGTAGGGTGGGTCTAGGAGCATCGGGGTAGTTCGTAGATTGGCAGGTAGAGATTGCCACACACCTGTGTGCACACACTCAGCATCTACAAGGCCGCATCTTCCTTAAGGAGGTAGAGACAGAGTCAGTGTGCAGACGGGAACAATATTCCACTTTTCTTCCCAGCTTCCAGCATTCCAGAGTCCCCAAGAACTCACCTTTCAATGCTCCTTTATGCAGGTACTGTTAATATCAAATTTGGTCCAAGAACCATGACCCCAAAATCCATTTCCTAGCTGGGCATGGTGGCACAGGCCTGTAATCCCAGTACTTGGGAGGCTGAGACAGGAGGATTGCAAGTTTGAGGACAGCCTCAGCAAGGAGTGAGACTCTCATCAACCTAGCAAGACCCTGTTTCAAAATAAAAATAAAATAGGGCTGGGGGATGTAACTTGGAGGTAAAATGCCCCTGAGTTCAATCCCCAGTACCAAGAAAAAAATTCTATTTCCTTCCAGGTCAATTTTGTTATCTTTATAGGTAAGTGCAAAAGATAAGCATGTAATCTATCACATATATCTCTCTAGGTCCTTTACATGTGTGTATTTTTCTTGACCTAATAATAAGCTTCTGATGAGTAAGAACCATTTTTTTTTTTTCTTCTTTTGAATCCTTCTTGCAGAGTGGGAACACAATGTGATATATCACCCTAGGAAAAGAATGAAAGGTTTAGCGAGTTCTCCATGGATAAAAACATAAAAGGGTGGATGCAAATGATTGGGCAAATGAAAAAAATAATGATAAAGAATGTCCGAATCCTTCGTGACAACCTAAAGCCTTTTCGGTATGTTCTGTCTGTGTCCTAGAACAAGAAGCAAGCCCAGGCGATGGTGTTTGAGGAGCCCCAGATGGAGTTTGGATCCACTAAACAGTGTCACCTGAGACAACTCCAGCAACTGAAGAAAAAACTGCTGGCCCTGCAGCGTGAGCTGGAGTTCCGCTCGGAGGAGTTGCAGACTTCCTACTGTTCCCTCCTGCAGTACCAGTCCATCCTGGAGAAGCAGACCTCCGACCTGGTGCTCCTTCACCACCACTGCAAGCTGAAAGAGGATGAGGTATAGCCAGAACTGACACTAGACATGCCCCACATAGGATCTCTCCTACACTGCTGGTGGGGTTGCAAATTAATGCAGCCACTGTGGAAATCAGTGTGGAGATGCCTCAGAAAACTGGGAATGGATCCACCATGGGCCCTACCTATTCCACTCCTGGGTATCTTTCCAAAGGGACTGAAATCAGAGTATTGTAGTAAAACATGCAAATCCATGTTAGAGCAGCACAATTCACAATGGCCAAATTATGGAACCAATCTAGGTGTCCATCAACAGATGAGTGATGGGATATACACACATGGAGTTCTACTCAGCAATAAAGAGCAAAATTATGTCATGTGCAGAAAAATGGAGGGACCTGGAGACCATTATGTTAAGTGAGACTGGCCAGCCATATGTTTTCTCTTATATGCAGAAGCTAGGAAGTAGTCAGGATATAAGAGGAACTTTAGATAATGGGATAGAGACCCCAGTGGTGTGAGGGGGGTGGTCTTAGGGGAGGCTAGTGGTAGGGGAGAGGGAGAATTCATGAAGGAAAGACTTCCATTGAAGTTGTATACATATGTGAGAATGCCAATGCCAATCTCAATACCATGTATGGGGAAGGGGTGAGAGGGGCAGGAGCCGGGGGAAGCTCACCAAGTGCTGTGTGCATGTGGGTCCCTATCACTCTGAATTACATTAGGATGTAAGACCACAATGCACCAATAAATCTATTTAAAAAAAAAGAAATGCCCCCACCTGCCCACATACCTGCAGAAATCAGGCCACACCTATAGGAAAGCAAACACTGGACTTAAAGAAGAGAGCTCTGTCACATCTTGGGCAGGTTTTATAAACTTCCCCTCCTTAATTCTCGATATTTTCGAAGCTGAGAAGAAGGAAACTCAACAGAGTGGCACCTGTGGGTGAGAGGGCCAGGGCTGAGCTGTGTGGGGTGTGTGGGATGTGTGTGTGTGTGTGTGTGTGTGTGTGCGCACGTGCATCTGTGTCTATGTGTGAGTCCGTCTTCATTCTATTACCATTGCAATTTAAATGCAAAAGATTCTCAGTCTCTGAGGGTTATTGTAGAAAGGTATAAGGCCCATTAAATCAACTATTTTTAGAAAAATTGGGTTTTGATGATATATCAGTTGCTGGCACCTGCACAGTTGATAACTAGACACTGAGTCTGAGTCTGTCGAGAGTGCCACATCATTTTTTTCAAACCGGAGTTTTAGATCCTATAGACTTACCTTAGGTATATCCTGGGCATTTGTTTACATTCAAGGTCCAGGGCAGTATTATTTTCAACCAGAGAATAGCATCCCTTGAGAATCCCAAGTAAATTCCCAAGACTCAAAGCTACAGAACTAAAGCCAGCTGAGCAGTAGTAGCACTAATGGCAATAAAACTGTGGTTCTGAGTAATGGGACAAACCGGGCGTGGTGGCACACACCTGTAATCCCAGTACTTGGGAGGCTGAGACAAGAGGATGGCAGGTTCGAAGCCAACCTCAGCAACTTAATGAGACAGCAACCTAGAAAGACCCTGTTTCAAAACAAAAGATAAAAAGAGCTGGAGATGTAACTCAGAGGTAGAATGCCCCTAGATTCAATCCCCAGTACCACCAAAAAAAACAAAAACTAAGTGCTGGGACAGGCAAACTCATATCCAAGGGCCTCCCCTGACATCTTCTTCCTTCAAAGTTGAAGAAAATTCCAAGGAATGTTTTAGATGGTATGATTGCTTCCAGGACTAACTCCAGAGACTTTATGAGGGGCCTTAGAGAACATAGGATTTTTAAAAAGGGAATTATGGCCTAGTGAGAATTCACTGCAAAGGTTAGAAGAGGAAAGAATAACAGAAGGTTTTCCTATTAAATATAATTTAGGGAAAAGGCTGTAAGCATGAACCAAAGTTTTGTTTTGCTTTTTTTTTTTTTTTTTTTTCCTTCTTTTTTCTTTTTTTGCGGTACTGGGAATTGAACCCAGGAGCATGCTACCTCTGAGCTCCATCCCTAACTCTTTTTTGTGTGTGTGTGTGTAGTACTGGGGATTGAACCCAGGGGCATTCTACCTCTGAGCTACACCCCCAGCCCTATTTTGTATTCTTTATTTTGAAACAGGGTCTCACTAAGTTGCAGAATGCCTCACTAGGTAGCTGAGGCTGGCCGAGAACCCTCCAGTCTCAGCCTCCCAAAAGCTGGGATTACAAGCGTGTGCCACCACACCTGGCTTCCTCTTTTTATTTTTAAACAGAATCTTACTAAGTTTCTGGACATTGGCCTCAAACTTGCTATCCTCCTGTCTCAGCCTCCCAAGTCCTGGGGTTACAGGTGTGTGCTACCACACCCAGCTATGAACCATGGTTTAAATAAAACTAATATAAAACTGTGTTAAAACTAGCTGGTTCACTATAACTTAAATAAGAGTCCAGCTTGGATAAAGCAACTCTCAATTAGTTGGGATACTCGTTAGATGCAGATACCAGAAAATAAGAGTCTATTTCTATGTCATGTAAAGGAAGGCCAGAGGCAGGTGGTGTGTGACTCTTATTGTAACGTCACATGTCACCAGGCACCTAGGGTCCTATTTCTTGTCCCACCATTGCATCTGCTCAAGACAGCCACTCTCTAGATCACCTAAGGTAGCTGCTGGAGCTCCAAACGTCACATTCTTATTCCATATAATTCGGATGAAGGAGAAGACCGTAAGAAAGGCTCATGCCTTCCTTTTAAGAACACTTCTCAGAAGCCACACACAACTCTTTCACTCGTGAATCACTGGCCACAAATGGTCATGTAGCTACAGCTGGTTTCTAGGAAGCCTAGGCAATGAGGTGCTTTAGGAGTTGTCTTATGGCCCCCAATAGAGTCAAGGTTCTGTTACTAAGGAGGAGGGGTAAGCAAGTGGCAGTCACTGGTCACAGATCCCAATCTGAGAAAGCCCTGGAAAGTTTACTTTAGGCATTCTGCCGAGTTGCCCCAATGCTGTTGCTCAGAAGCATCAGACTTCATCGGGGCATGGTTGCGCATGCTTGTAATCCCAGTACTTGGGAGGCTGAGACAGGAGGATCGAAGGTTCGTGGCCAGCCTCAGTTACTCAGTGAGGCCCTCCGCAACTTGGTGAGACCCTGTTTCAAAATAAAGAATATAAAATAGGACTGGGGTGTAGCTCAGAGGTAGAATGCCCCTGGGTACCGCAAAAAAAAAAAGCATCAGACTTCTGCCTAGGGTTGGGTTCAGCCAACAGCTGAACTCTTAATTTCAGGATACGCATACGAGTACGTAGTTAATTCTGGAGGTGATGCCAGGAAGCACGTAGGGAGGCGAGTCAAATAAGATCAGCAAGTCCATAAAGAAAATCATGATTAGACAGATTACTTGCTGAAGGCCAAAGGGTTCAGTCTTTCTGGGGAGCTTGGGAGACACCACAGAATGTGACTCAGAGTGAACCCACCAACCCACCCCAGTCGTTGGTGGAGGGCTGCTCCTGGAGGGTCAACTTACCCAGCTATTCTAACCTACCCTGCCTTGCCCCTCTGGTTGAGTGAGCTCCTGAATGAGAGGCCCTGAGGCAAAGAGTTGGAGATGCTTGCCGTTAGGATGAGTTTAGTGTGTAAAGAAATAGTGAGTGCCACCAGGGTATGAGCAGGCCACTGACAGCTTCCATCCTAAACATTTGAATAAAAAATATTAAATGCCTTAGAGTAACTAATCCCATCCCAGGAAGTACCTCCAATGTTAGACAGCAAGTGTAATTAGCTTAAACTAATGTTCTACCAGAACTGGATCATTTGAGCCAATATGACTCTCTTGCTCTCAATTCCTGAATGCGGGTCATTGCAATCATACAATTTAGCACACTCAGCTCCGTACAGCTGTTTTCTAATTTTAAATCTCATCTCCCCCATGATTGTGAGAGTTTTAAACTTTGTGAGAGGTGAGCCTGTCTCATACGTATATATCATATCACCTCTGCACCCAATACAGTGCTCATGAGCATTCAATGAGTATCTGTCAGCTGGATGACTAATGAATTGGTCAGGTAGAAAGGAAATCTAAATAAGTACGGTGCAACTCTCCAAGGATCTCTGGGTCATGCTCCCTCACTATCTCTTGGGAACTTGGCTGGCATGGACCTGTGTGCATGAGGGGCTCTGCATTTTCCAAATTAGATCTCTAGAGGATGCCTAGGAAAGAAAGAATACTGGTGTTTCAAGCTCTCGGAAAAAGGGAGTGGTACGAATCCATCACTATTAATCAACAAGTATTTACTGAGTTCTTACCACATGCCGGGCTGAGTGGGTAATAGAGGCAGTCCCTGCCTTTGAGGATCTTACCTTCAAACAGGATCATCACTTTTTACTTTTTTTACTTCTAATTATTCCCATCCCAATAGTACAGATCATCGCTTTTAGATCCGCGCTGCACCTGTTCCGTTTGTCTGGCTTGACAGTTTAGACATAGGACTGTTTCTTGTGGGGTCTTATGACCGCATCCTTTCCTTGTTAGATGCTTCAGTGCAGTTTTGTTCCCACACTAACAGGTGATTCTGTATGAGGAGGAAATGGTAACTCATAATGAGAACACAGGGGAGAAGCTCCATTTGGCACAGGAGCAGCTTGCCTTGGCTGGGGACAAGATCGTCTCCCTGGAAAGGAGCTTGAACCTCTACAGAGATAAATACCAGACTTCCCTGAGCAACATCGAGCTACTGGAATGCCAAGTGAAGATGTTGGAGGGCGAGCTCAGTGGGATCATTGGTCAGGTAGGACTTACCCAGACCACCCACTCGGCCTAGGAGTTCCAACGAGCAAACAGGCTCCTGGGTGGTTTCCCCTAATGGTCCCAACTTCCTCCTCCTCCTCCTCCTCCTCCTCCTCCTCCTCCTCCTCCTCCTCCTCCTTCT
>PVLC010020210.1:0-29550 GCA_004027655.1 Graphiurus murinus | reverse complement strand
TGGTGGCGCACGCTTGTAATCCCCGCATTCGGGAGGCTGAGACCGGAGGATCCGGGTTCGCGGCCAGCCTCAGCTACCTAGTGAGGCACTCCGCAACTTAGTGAGACTCGGTTTCAAAATAAAGAATAAAAAATGGGGCTGGGGGTGTAGCTCGGAGGTAGAATGCCCCTGAGTTCAATCCCCAGTACCGCCAAAAAAAGCCAAAAAAAAAAAAAAAAAAGAATAAAAAATGGGGCTGGGGGTGTAGCTCAGAGGTAGAATACCCCTGAGTTCAATCCCCAGTACCGCAAAAAAAAAAAAAAAAAAATAGGGCTGGGGATATAGCTCAGAGGTAGAATGCCCCTGTGTTCAATCCCCAGTACTGAAAAAAAAAAAGTAAGGCTAGGGTGTAGCTTGGAGGTAGAATGTCGCTGGACTTAATCCCCAGTACCTCCTCTTCCCCCACCCCCCAAAGATAAAGAGGAAGAGAGGAGAGGACTTTGTGAGAGTGTCAAAGGGAGGGAACCGCAGTTAGGTGAAGGTTAGCCGCTCACTCTGAGGGAGCCTTGCTGATGTCCTAGGCAATGCGGTCCCTCCTCCCCCTCCCCCCAGCACGGTGACAGAAACCCTCTGCCAGGAGGATCCCGGTTGCCCTCCCTGCACATGCACAACTCAACCCAGAAGCTACTGCGCCCGACTGGCAGCAGGACTGCGAGGCTGCCAACTAGCACCATCCGGCCACGAGGTCCATCGGCACACCACCAAGGGCTTCCTACACATGGGCGTGAACGCCAGGCAGGGGACGCAGGGGCCGGGACAGTCTGCCGAGCGGGGCTGCAGGCTTCAAAGTTGGGGTGACAGATTCCCTGGGTGTCTGCCTGCCCGCCTGCCGTGTGAAGACCCACCACGGGGGACACGCCTGCTTCCCGTGCTCTGGCCGTGCTTCTACCCAGGTGTTACAAAAACCCACTTGAAAAAGAGACGTGGCCAGCGGCAGGGCAAACTAAGACTCCAGCAGCCCGAGGACGTGGCAGAGCTCACAGGGCCCGAGGCTGCCTCAGGAGCCGCCCAGAGGGGGAGGGAGCCCCAGGCCCCGGGGCCCGGCGGCCAAAGGGAAGCCGGTCAGCGCCACCAACCTGAGCGCCCGGGCTCCAGGGCCGCCCTGAGCAGCTCTGCGGACACCCTGATGGAGGCCACAGACGGCGGCAGGTACTTGGCCCGCAGGGAGGCCGGGCCGGTCGGCTCGCTGCTGGGCGCCTGGCACCGCTCCAGGAAGGTGTCCAGGGGGTCGCTGGCTGCGCGCAGGCTCGGCGCCTGCTCGTGGGGCGAGGCCAGGCCGGGGAAGCGCAGGCACTGCAGCATGTCCACCGTGTGCTTGCTCAGGGGCAGGCAGATGCCCTCCTGCTGAGGAAGGAGGTCGAGGGGCTGCTCCTCCAGAAAGGGGTCCTCCAGGGGGTCCGAGGGGGCCAGGGCCCCCCCCACCACCTCCCTGAGGCTGTAGAAGAGCGTGCAGGACACGGTCACCGGCAGGTCGAGCCCGCCGCCCTCGCCAGGGCCCAGGGGCAGGGTCACCTCCCGCCGGCTGCCGGGGCCGAGTCTGTCCACGGGGATGGTGTAGGTGACGGCCGAGCCAGCGGCGTCCAGGTCTAAGGCGGAGGGGCTGGTGAGCACCTGAATGCACAAGGTCCAGCCCTTGTCCAGGCCGAAGTCGCTGCTGTTCTCCAGCAGGCAGGTGGCCGTCAGCACGTCCTGCGGCGGCGGCAGGCGGCCCCACGCGGTGGTGGTGGTGCACGAGATGGGCCGCGGGCCCTCGCGGCTGGACAGCAGGGCGCAGCTCACGTTCATGGCCTCGTTGAGGCTGGTCAGCGCCTTGTTCCGTTGGTCGACGGCCTTCTTCAGAAAGGACACTCTGCAGAGAGCAGGTGTGGCAGCCGGGGAGGGGGAGGACGCGTCCCTGGACTCCTCGGAGGGGAGGGGAGTTCGCGGCGGGTGGGGGGTGAGGCAGGAGCGAGGGAGGGCAAGCCCGCCCCTGACCCAGCCCCTCTCCCTCCCCGGCCTCACGGACACCCTCTGCAAGCCGCCTGGAGTTGTGTCGCCCACCCTCTCCTCTTGGCCACAGGAAGCGGGACAGGAGACAGAGCTGGGCTAAGCCCCGGGCTCAGCAAGTCTGCCACCCACGGCAGCTACTCAGGGCCGGCCCCACGCACGCCTGCCCTCGGCTGCCCCAGGTGCTCCTGGACAGTCCTGTCTCCGCGGGACAGCAGGAAATAGCAGGTGCTGTGGAAGGCGCCCTAAGCCACAGGGACCTGGAGCCTGTGGGATGCGGGTTTGAGGACCACAGGAGCCAGGAGACGCCAGAGGCTCTGGGGCCATGGCGGGCCTCTGAGGGGAGACCCAGGGAAGGGGTGAGGAGGCGGCAGGGACAGTCTCTTGTGCCCCCACCAGGGAAAAGGAGTCGGGCTGCTGCCTGTGAAGGGGCTCTCGGCCTCTCGGAGGCCTTCAGCGCGGCCACTCCTGCTCTCAACAGGGACCCGGGGCAGAGGGACGGCCCCCCACAGACCATGGCCATCCGAAGGCATCCCAGCCCTGGACGGCCGGCCGCTCACCTCTCAGAGACGTCGCCGATGCCAGAGAGCAGCTTCTTGATTTTCTGGCCTGCGCTTGCAGCGGTCACTCTGGCGGGCCCGGGCGCCTCGGGGTTCAGGTCCAGGCTGCAGGTCATGAGGCGGCCTTTGGCGGACAGCGCCAGGAGCGTGGTCTCACCTGATGAGGGACGCGTGCACTCAGCAGGCTGGGGCAGCCTCCTCGACACTCGGCAGCGTGTGCCCCGGTTCCGGAACAAGGCCTGGCAGAGGGCCGAGGCCGTGTCCAAGGGAGAAAAAGGTCGCCATGGAGACACGGGACAACCCCGGAGCTGGACACACGGAGCCCAGTGGGCTCTGACACATCCTGGAGGCCGTCCCTGACGCGGGATGTTGACCCAGCACAGAGGTGGCACTGCGGGGGCATGAGACGCGCTCCTCGGGGGCTGAGCCGCCCTCACTGCGAACTCACTGGGCGCTGTCTGGAAGCTCCCATCTCCTGGCCCGCTCCCGGCTCCTGTACTGCCAGGGGGCACCGCGGCCACAAAGGCGGCCTCTGCTGGGGTCCGCCTGCCCCAACGCAGCTCAGGCTGCGGACCCTCCGAGCTGAGGCCCCCACCTCCCTGAAGCAGTCTGGCTTCTCCTTCAAAGTATTTCTCTGGAGCAGAGTAGTTCTGCAGCAAGATTTATTACGGCGCTTCCAGACTATTCCGATGGAAAATCACACCAGGAGAGCCCGGCTGCGCTCCTCTCCGTCCATGCCGGGCCAACACAGCTAAACTAGAGCTCCGCCATGCCATCTGCCTTCGGTCGCTGGCCCACAAGCAGGCCGCGAGGGGCCGGAGCAGGCGAGTCCTTGCCCTTGGAAGACACGCCAGGGAGGCCTTGACCTGATTTGAGACCCGCTGTGGGAGACCTGCTCTGAATGGCCACTTAAGCGAGGGCCCAAAGCCCACCCTGGCAGAGCGACAGCCTTGCCCCAGCCCAGGGAGGACACACGCAGCTGCTCCTCAACCCCAAACACTAAGGAGTGCCCAGTGAGAGCAAGCCCACACCCGCCAGCTTTGGAGAAGCTGGAGGAAGCCAGGAGGAGGAGGACGGGCCAGCTCACGGGGACAATGCCTTTCTGTTTAAGTGGTTCATACCTGCAGACGCTCTGGGCGACACAGAGACAGTGAGGACACTGCAGATGTTCAAGCTGGCGGGGCACAGCACAGGGGGCAGGCTGCCCAGGGTCCCATCGGGCTGCTGGGGCTCTACGGGGGCGCTTCCCTGGGCCAGGTCCACCACGCAGAGGCCCGAGGGGGTGCCGTGGTATATGCGGCTGCCGTCGCAGGCCACACAGAGCAGGGGCCCCGCAAGGCAGTACTCGCGAAGCTCTGGCACCAGATTCCCCGACTTGTCCCAGCTGGCCTTAATGGCCAGTGTCCGGCCGTGGTGACCGAGGGCGACCAGGCAGTCGGAGTGCACGTTCTCACTGGGGGGGACGCCCTCCACAGCCTCCTCGGCCTGCGGCTCTGTCTTCAGGGCCCCAATGAAGACGACAGGCTCCTCCAGGTGATGAAGGATCTTGACGAGGGCCTTGGGGTCACCAGGGGCTGACCTGGAAGTGACCAAGGCCTTCAGGACCACACAGCAGAGCTGGCCATCGGGAAGGCCGCAGAGGATCACGGGTGACTCCAAGAGGGTGGCATCAGCTCCAAAGAGTAGCCCGAAGAGAGCCTCCTCCAGCACGAAACCCCCACAGCTCCCGGGATGGCCGTGGGGTGCCCTGGAGCCCGGCGGCGACACACAGCACAGCACCGGCAGGAGGCGGGGGGCTGTGGGCTTCCCTGGGACCCCCGCTGACGGGGTGCAGGCAGCCAACTCCACCTCGCCCACCTGGCCTCTGGGCCGGGGGTCCTCCCCTAAACAGGGACACTCAAACAGCTGCATCTTCCACTGGGTAGGACCCTGCACCAGAGTAACGAGCAGGTCGCCCAGCACAGCGAAAGCGCAGAGCGTGGCATCCGGGAGGACGCAGGCGTCTGGGTCCACGGGGATCACGGGGGACGGGAGCTCGCCGCCCTCAACGTCCTCTTCGGCAGCCTGCTTCACAGACCTTGCAGAACAACAGAACCGTCGTCAGGGCAGGCAGGGTCGCCGCTCGGTAACCTGCTTGGGGCCAGTGTGGGCAGGGGTCTCTGCGGCCACAGCCCCTCCGCAGGCCATCCACCACGTGGTCTCCCAAGTGCCCTATGGACTGCTCAGGACACATCTAACAGAGTACAGCGAGCTCCTCTCAGCGGGAGTGCTGGCGAGACCTACTCTGCACAGCACAAGCTGCCAGTCCACCGCACAGGGCAGCAGCACTCCCCGGGGCCTTGTCAGAGGGGACCGTGCCACTGTGCCAAGGGCAGGCCTGCTCCCTGGCTGCAGACTTCACCGCCTGAGCCCAGCTTGGGAAGGGCGCTTGGAGAGCAACGTGGCAGCCTGGTAAACAGGTGCCGGGGGCCAGGGTGTCCGACTGCCGCACAGCCGGAGCCCAGGCAGGGGCAGACCGCTGGCAGATCTCAGCGGGGTGGCCGAGGAAGTGGACGCCAGGCCGGCCCCACGGTGGACTGGACGTCAGGGCTGGGCCCGCGCCGCGCCGGGCCACGCCCACCCTCACCTTCCGGGGGCGTCCAGCGACAGGCGGTAGATGCCCTTCCCGGCGCACAGCACGTAGAGCGCCCTGCGGGGGGCCAGGAGCTGCAGGTGCCACACCTGGTCGGGGAACTCGTACGCCGCCTGCGCGACGGGAGGCAGCGGTCAGCCAGGCGCACACGCGCGCGGCCCCGGTCCCGGGTGAGCCGCCCCGCCCGCCGCCCGCCCGGGGCCCGGCGCTCACGGTCAGCAGCCCGCCCTCCTGGTCGTACGCGTAGACGAACTTGCTGCCGGTGGACAGGAAGACCTCCGCCTCGTGGCACAGCACGCGGGGCTTTCCCGCCGCCAGGCCGCCGAGCGGGCAGCAGAAGCCCGCCAGGTAGTGGACGCGGGGCGCGGTGCCAGCCATCGTACCGGCTGCCGGCCAGAGCCAGGCGGGGGCGGTGCCGCCTCGGGCGCTTTACGGCCACCCACGGGTGGCGCGGCCTCCGCCGTAAAGCGGTGCTGCGGGGGCCGGTCCGGTCCGGAGGCGGGCCTGGGGCGGGGGCGAACCGAGGGGGCGGGGCGTCTGGGCGGGGCCAGGACGGGGCGGGGCCTGGGGAGGGCGGGGCCTAGCCGGCAGGGGCGGGTCTGCTGTCAGAGGGAGCCGTGCAGTTGGTGCTGCGTCCAGCGAGGGAAGAGGTGTAGCAGAGGGCCAGTGTGTTCTTGGCAAGACACCGGAGCCCCAGGTGCTGCGGTTCCCCACACCGGGAGGGAATGCCTGCCCAGGCGGAGCCCGGAGGGCTGCTGCATCTCCCACTCGCAGGACGCGCGTGTAGAGTCGGCCCAGGCCAGGCTGCAGCCTGCTCTTCCTGGCGCCTTCGCACCCGCTCTCCATGTCCGATCAACGCCTTGGGTCTCTAGGGCTCGGGAGAGCAGCACGAAGCCCAGCCCGGGGGCAGGGGTACCTTTCGTCCTTCCGCCTGGGGCTGGTCCTTTTCCCTCTGCCCACTGAGCCCCGCCACCCAGGACCCCATGCCCAGGATACTAGGGGCTTTGAACACTTCCACGCTTGAACGTGAGGGTAAGCCAAAGGAACTTCTGGATTGGGGGGCAGAGAGCAGCAAAGAAAATGGCTAGCCTGGCGTGGTGGCCACTTTTTGTGTGTGGTTTTGGGGATCAAACCCAGGGACATCCTACCTGCAAGCCACACCCCAGCCAGATTTTATTGTTTTGAAACAGGGTCCTGCTAGGTTGCTGAGTCTCCCTACATTGCCGAGACTGTCCTTGAACCTGTGATCCTCCTGTCTCAGCCTCCAAAGTACAGGGATTACAGGCGTGCGCTGGAGCATTGCTAAGTGAAGGACAGAGGACCCCTCTACCCTTTCAGAACCCACCTGAAGCTGGACACTGTGGCCCTCAATGCCCCTCCTCAGGAGGCTGAGGCAGGAGGGTCACTTGAGCCCAGAGTGAGACCAGCCTTAGGGGAAGAAAAAGTTTGGAGGCCAGACACCCTGTAGTAAAGGGAATGTGGTACCTGGGGCATGGCCAGGCTGGGCATGTTGAAGGGCCAGCCACAGAATGTCCCCTGAGCTTGAAAGTGGCCAAGTCCTGGTGTATTTGCCCAAGTACGACCAACTGAAAAGTCCTAGTCCCAAGGAAGGCTGCGGCGGGCCAGCTGGGAAGGGCTCAAGGCTGCGCCCTAGCCCAGGCTCTGCCTTGGGAGTGGAGAGTGCACACAGCCCTTGCAAGGGACCTCTAGGATGGCGGAGCATGCAGAGGATCCCTGTGCTGAACTGGGAGGTGCTGCCACCAACACAAGGGTCAGGGTGGAGAGCGCCATGGCGCGTGAGAAGCTACAGGCTGAGCCGGGGTGTGCAGGCCCAACAGAAGAGCATGCAGGGCGAGGACAGGACCCGGGTGCAGCCCCCTCCCCGTCCTACCCCCAAGCACTACAACTGGAGTGAGCCCATTGCCTGGAGCACCCAGGCTTCCAGCCTCTCTCTGGGTTTTCTTCACGGCCTGAGCGAGGCCGGCTGTGGGTCAGGCTCCAGTTCAGCAGCCTCCCTGGGCTGACACAGCCGGGGGCTGGGGGCGAAGGGCAGAGCGCACCAGGTGGCTGCCCTCAGGCAGGACCGTAGCCCAGGCACATCGTGTCTCATCCCGGGTCCTGTCAGGAGTCACTGGGCCAGACTGCACGGTGCCGAGCTAGGGACAGAGGGCGGCCGCCAAGGGCAGAGGAACCTGATCCTCGCGGCACCTGTGCAGCCCGCGGCTCCCTAGACCTTGTGCTCACCTGTCTGTCCATGGCGTAGAGACCCAGGGCAGCCTCACCCAGAGGGGCCAACAGCCTGGTGAGGAGGCAGAAAGGGCTCTTATTCCACCCAGACACAGATCTGGGGGAAGGGTGCCCAGGAAGGGAGGCAATGCGTCAGGGAAGTTGGCCTCCACCCTGAAATGGCCCAAACTCCATCACCCCACAGAGCAGAAGCCAGCCAGGGCCTGTGGATAAAGGTCCAACACACAGGAACGACACACCGGGAGCAGGGCAGTCGCTTCAGGCGCTTTTTATTAGGTTCCACTGCAGGACTGGGGTCACGGTAATGCTAGTCCAAACCCAGCCAACAAACACCTGCAAGCCCAAAGCAGAGCCGAAGCAGAGCACCTATGTCCCAGGAGCAGACTGGTGGGAGGTGGGCTGGGCAGGTGGGGCTGGGGCCAGGCCGCACCGCTGGGCCAGGAGGGGGCATGGCAGCCGCTGTGCTCACCTGGGCAGGTGAGCACTCAGGCACCTCTCTCCAGGCTCTGGTGCCTGGTGGCACGAGAGGGGGTGTCCACAGGGGGTGTGAGTTGGGGCTACCCCCATGCAGGTGGGGCCACCCAGACCTGAGCCCTTGGCAGGGCTCACCCCAAGCTGGTAGCACAAGCTTGACTCTCTTTGGACAATAAAATAAAGTGCATTACTGAACAAAGAGTAACTCCAAACCATAAGCAGAGAAATCACAACACTTTTTCTTTAGCTAAAAGACAAAAGAAAACATGAATTATGTGGATGCCAGAACTTCAGAGTAAGAGAAAAATATTTGTTGAGAACAGGAAGTTTGCGTGGTGGATAAAGACGAGGGCGAGGGGGACAGGAAGCGATGGTGGCGGTGGCAGCGAGGTCTCCAGAAGCTGTGCTGTCCAGTGCCTGCCTGGATGGACAAGCGTGCTGATGGCAAAGGCCTTGGAAACACAGGTAAGCAACTGGTGCAGGAGCGCCAGGCCATCCAGCCTCACAGCTGATCTTAGGGACCACACGGGACAGAGGAGGACAAAGCCCTAACCAAGGCAGCTGCCAGGAGGGGCCACCAGACAGCCCTCGGCACCTGCTTTGCAGCGTGCCGGCGGACAGCCAGGGGAACCGCTCTCCACTTCTGATCCTCTGAGACGGCCCTGCCATGACAGGCCAAACCTAATGGGCCATGAGCTCAGCTGCAACAAGACAACTGGGCTTCCGCTTCGGGTCCCATGGCAGGTGGACCTGAAGGTTCTGGCCACAGCCCTACCACCTGAGAGCCCAGCGGGCGAGTCTTGGGGCCACAGGGCTGAGGACAGGGAGAGCCTCAGGGGCTTGCTCCTCCAGGGCGACAGCACAGCAGATTTGGCTCTTGTTAAGGCAAAGAGGCATCAGGATGCCCACAGCTCGCCTGAGGAAGGGCTGTGCCTCGGCCCAGCTACGGAGGGCACTCAGACCACGGGGTCCCGTTCTGCATTGCCGGAGCCCCACAGCACGGACACAGTCCCAGCTGTCCGGGCCCCACCAGGCCCTCATCGGGCCCTGTCTCAGTCTGCCAGAAAGCCAGGGTGTGGCAAGGCTGTGGGTAGAGGAATGGCATGGGGGAGGGGACCAGAGCCCCGGTGTTCACTCATCCAGGCTGAGGGCTGGCCCGCCAGGCGACAGCCCCCACACCGCTCTGCTCAGCCACCCGTGTCACCAGCTGCCACAGCTGTGTGACTTGGTAGGAAAGTCTCAGGCACTGAGGTATGCTTCAGAGGAGAACTGACGGTGGCCCCGTCCACTTGCCACCTGAACACCCGGGGGCTGCACTCGAGGAGGGAAGGAAGGAAACCAGTCTCTCACTCCCCTTTGTGCAGTTTTATCTTAAAAACAATAAATAAAAGTCTTCTGAGCAGGAATTACTGATAATTGTTATTGCAACCCACGCAGGCCTTAGGAGCTCCCCTGGCGTCGGTGAGGGCAGGCGGTGCAGCAGGAGGCCTCGTCCCTCACAGGCAGGCCTCTGCCCCAGAGCAACAGAACGCAGGCAGCCAGGAGCTCCCAACCAAAGACGGGGCAGGGACGAGAACGAAAGCATTGAAGAGGAAGGGAAAGAAAGCTGGGTGGCAGCAGCAACCCCTCCCTGCACCCCCGATCGCAGGTGATAATTTGGAGACACCCAGTCCTTCCGCCACAGTGGGGGCTGTTAACTGGGTGAGCATGCCAGGTGCTCTTGGGTAGGGCCGCTCTGCTTCCAGCTGGGGGTTGTATTCGGCGCCAGCATGTAGCTGGGGCTCTCTCTCCAGGACCGGTGCCGAGAAGCTTCTGTGGGCACGAGACACCAGGGCGACCAGCTCTGCCCCGTGGCAGCTGCCAGCGCTGGGCCTTACAGGGAGCACGTCGCGCTCCTGGCTTCGGAGGGCTGGGCTGGCCCAGTCCCACCCGGCAGAGGGCCGGAGCCCTAGGTCCTGGGGAGGCTGCACATCTCGCAGTGGCCCGTGCCCGGCTGGTTCATGAAGGTGCAGTGCTGACAGGCCCACATGGCAGTGGTGGCGGCACGAGTGGAGCCCCCCACGGCACCAAACTCGTGGAGGCCCGGGAGCTGCACACCGACGGTGCCTGTGGGCAGAGAGAGAAGTGAGCACGCATCACTCCTGCGGGGAGGACCCTCGCCCGCCTGAGCGCTGCGGTGTACAGACAGGGGCAGCTCGCCAAAGCTGCTGTGTGCAGCTGTGACGGATGGGGCCTGCAAACGCCTGCCCTAGTCTGCACCTGCAAGTGACCTTTCTGTTGTTGATTATTCCTCTGTGTGAGTCGTCTTGCCCCTATCGATGGACATCTGGGTGGTTTCTGGTTTTCAGCTATTAGTACAAAACTGTTGTGAACATTCTCATACAATCTTTTTGTGGACCTGGGTTTTCATTTCTCCTTGCAAAAGTTCAGCAGCAGGACAGCAGGATCAGAGAAAATGCACGTGGAGCTACCTAAGAAACTCACACCCCACCTCGCCAGGCCCGCGCCATTCTGCACCTCACCAGCAGGCACGAGTCCTCATGAGTCCTGGCTCTGCCATGTCCTCTGCAGCACCTGACACTTTTTTTTTTTTTTCGGGAACTAGGGATTGATACCAGGGGTGGTCTAGGCCTGGGCTACGTCCTTAGTCCTTTTTTTTTTTTTTTGCAGTACTGAGGATTGAACTCAGCGGCATTCTACCTCCAAGCTATACCCTCAGCCCTATTTCTTTATTTTGAAACCGAGTCTCACTAAGTTGCGGAGGGCCTCACTAGGTAGCTGAGGCTAGCCGCGAACCCGGATCCTCCGGTCTCAGCCTCCCAAATGCTGGGATTACAAGCGTGCGCCACCACACCCGGCTACCTTAGCCCTTCTTTTAAAAAAAAATTTATTGAAACAGGGTCTTGCTAAGTTGCTGACACTGTCTTTGAACCTGTGATCTCCTGTCTCAGCCTCCTAAGTACTAAGAGTACAAGCATACACCACCATGCCCAGCTTCATTCTTTTGTTTTGCTGGGGATTGAACCCAGGGACAGTCTACCTCTGAGTTACACCCTCAGCCCTAATTTATTTTTAATTTGGAAACAGGGTCTTGCTAAGTTGCTGAGGTTGGCTTTGAATCTGTGATCCTCCTGTCTCAGCCTCCCAAGTACTAGAATTACAAGGGTGCCACCACGCCCGGCTTCATTGAATTACGCTAAGTGTGTGATGGTTTTGTTTTGTCTGGTACTGGAGATTGAACCCAGAGGCATTCCACCTCCAAGCTACACCCCCAGCCTGATTTTATTTCTTATTTGGAAACAAGGTCTCACTAGGTTGCTGAGAGCCTTGCTAAATTGCCAAGGCTGACTATGGACCTGGGATCCTCCTGTCTCAGCCTCCCAAGTACTGGGATTACAAGCACGCGCCACCACGCCTGGCTCACATTTGTTTTAATTTGCATTTCTCTGATGACTAATGATACTAACCATTCCTGTATCTACTTTTGTGAAGTGCCTAAGTCCTTTGCCCAGTTTTTACCCAAGTTTTCTGTTTGATTATTGATTATCAATATGCAGGGTTCTTTATGTTTTGGACAGGACACCTATATCATACATATGCACTGAAAATACTGTGTCCTTGTCTTTACCTTTTCAAGTTACTAACAGTGCCCTTTATAAGCCCCTGGAGTAGCTGGGGTTACAGGTGTGCACCAGCAGCCCCAGCCCAGAGTCTCATGTTTTGCCATGCTTTTGTAAATGTTGCTCTGTTTTTCTACTCTAAGTCCTACTCACAGGCATGGACAATCACATACTAAACTTTTTAGCAGAGTGAGTACTGATAAACATAAACCACCCTTGGGCACCAGCTCCTGCAGGTAACACACCCACACCCTGTCACCTGCTACCGTAGGCACTGGCTTCCTTTTTATACCATCGAGGTGGGAGGGGTGGCTCCAACTGTCCCATGCTAAGTGGTCAGAAAGCTATCTTTTGAGACTGAGGCTCCCAGTACACACGCAGATGGGTGTACCTGCGGATACATTTATACAATTCAGAGCTATACATGTGTGCCTAGGGTCTGTGGCCTGACCGGCACGCATGGTACATGAACGAGCCCAGCCACGTGCCTGGCGGGAGGTCCTGTCTGTACACGTCCCCTTACCCTAAGCAGCACCCAGGGTCACCCGTGTCAGGACAGCGTGGAGGGCGGGGCACTTACTGCACAGCTGCTCAATGGTAGCCCACTGCTCAGATTTCTTCCAGGTCTGCGCCAACTCCTCGTTTCTGGTCCTCACTGCCTCCAGCAGCAGGCTGATGCTGTCCTGCAAAAAGCCAGAAGGAAGGTTCTACCTTGTTCTGCCTAAGGAAGCGGTCTCTTGTTAACAAGTGCCTTCGTCAACATGAAGACATATTTCAAGAGCCAGGTGTGGTGGTGCACACCTGTAATCCTAGAACTTGGGAGATTGAGACAAGAGGATCACAGGATTGAGATCAGCCTCGGCAACTTCATGAGACCCTCAGCAACTTAGTGAGATACTGTTTCAAAGTAAAAAATAAAATAGGGCTGGAGGTGTAGCTCAGAGGTAGAATACCTCTGGGTTCAAAGTCCAGTACCAAAAAAAGAGACATATTTCAAATGCAACGCTGTGGCACAGGCCTGTAATACCCATACTTTGGAGGCTGTTATGAGGATCACAGGATGGAGGCCAGACTTGGCACCTTAGTGAGACCCTCAGCAATTTAGTGAGACCGTGTTTGCATGAGTACATGCGTGCGGGTATGCGTGTGTGGTTCTAGGGACTGAACCCAGAGGCATTCATTCTACCTCTGAGTTCCATCCCCAGCCCCATTTTATGTTTTACTTGGAAATGAGGCCTTGCTAAATTGCTGATGTTGGCTTCAAACCTGTGATCCTCCTGTTTCAGCCTCCCAAGTACAGGGATTACAGGTGTGTGCCACCATGCCTGGCTAGCAAAAAAGGAAAGGAAAAAACAAGACAGACAGACATTTCAGAGGGAATTTACACAATCTTAGACCGTCAAGATAAAATGTGCAGCCGGGCGTGGTGGTGCTTATAATCCCAGCATTTGGGAGGCTGAAACCGGAGGACCTGGGTTCACGGCCAGCCTCAGCTACCTAGTGAGACATTCTGCAACTTAGTGAGACCCTGTTTCAAAATAAAGAATAAAAAATAGGGCTGGGGGTGTAGCTCGGAGACAGAATGCCCGAGTTCAATCCCCAGTAGCACCCACACACACAGACACACACAAAAAGATAAAATGTGCAAAATGCTACAACTAAAGGTCCATAAATCCAAGTGCTAAAGCATGCCAAAATTGAAATTCTTCCCAAATAGTCTTGAGTGGGCGTCTGCGCCTCTCTTTGCTGTGGGCTGACGGGCCCAACAGCCCAGAGGTCAGAAGCCCACGACTGGTCCTGGAGGCAGACACGGTGGAGGGAAGCTGTGAGACCCATCCTGCTCCCTGACACTTCCCCTGGCCCTTCCTCCTCTTCATGTCTGGAAATTGCTCTACATCCTAGATCCCCAGGGCTGATGTGCAGAGAACTGAAGCAGTTTCTACAGCGAGAGGCTGACAAAAGCCTTCAGGACTTAGTACCTCCAGAAAATGTTTTCTAACAAGTAACTGCAAAACAGTCATGTTTACTAGGAAGGCAGCCCCAGCGCTGAGGGAGTCTCGCCCGTCCTCAGATGGCAGGCAGCAACCTGGGCTGACTAGGGAAGGGACAGGAGGAAGAGCCACAGGGTGACTGCTGTTGAGTATCAGAGTGGGTGCTTCAGGGACAAAACAGACCCAAGCTAAATCTCGAAGGCTGCAAGAACAGCTGCAGCTGCCTGATGAACAGCCCTGGAGGGAGGGCCCCACGCCGCTTTGAGGAAAGGCACCGAGTCAGCAGTCTTGGGCTCAGAAAGGTTTCTCCTCCTCTGGTGTCACTGTGGGCATCGGGCAAAGAAAAGACCACAGACAGACACTGCATGTGGCACACAGAGAGGCCGCCTGGTGGGACCTGTTGCCCCACCCTGATCGAGAGCACCCACCGTCTGCCACGCACTCATGCTCTCTGCCCGCCACAGCAAGTCTTAAAGCGCCAGCTGTGCACGCCAGCACTGGCTCGGGAGGAGGGGAGACGCCAGGAACGAGCGGCAGCTGACTCTGAGACTGTCGAGCCTGAGGTGGCTAAAGTGTTGCACACCGATGACTTCAGTCCAGAGGACAGAGCCAGTCAGCTCTGCTTTCCAGGTGATTATACTAACGGAAATCCCAAGGGAGGGTGACCCTTGACAACAGGCTTCACCCCAGCTTCCCACCGCACTCTGATTTGAGGAGAGAGGGAGGCCAGAGGCACCTCTTCGCAGTGAGTCCGTACCTGCAGGGGCATGACTTCATTGGTGACCAGAAACAGCAGGAGGTGGAAATCCGAGATGGTGTCCAAGAACACAGATGAGGTATTCTGGGACAAGTAGGTGGCCAGACTGTGGAAGTCCTGGAGTAAAGGAGGCAGGAGAGAAGGAAACAACAGGAGGACTCCATGACGACTGCCCAGTGGCAGACCCAGGAGAGGCACCCTACACACAGCAACGCCACGGCAGGGAGGGAACCCGAGGCCCCGGAGCGAGGAGGAGCGACACCCTGGGCAGGTGGCAGTGAGGCGCCAGAGCACTACAAGAGGCGGCGCCAGCCGATCACCACACCAGGAGAAAGCCTCAGCGAAGACACGCCTCAGCCAAGCTGTCTCTGGAAACATCAGGACCCAGCTGAGTCTCAGAAGGACAGCGGGAGACAGCCTGTGTGCACAGGGCAGCAAGGATAAGCGGATCGTGGCCTGACCTGCGTGCTGGTGGAGAGGAGGGCCGGCCGCAGGGCACTGGCACCACGCACTAAGCCACAGCGTCAACCACACAGCCCTGATGGAGCTGGTGGAGCCCGAGAGACGCAGCAGGGGCTGGACAGACTGCGCAACAGGGAAGCGAGGCCGTCTCCTTGCTCGGCTCCATAGACTACATTTATCAACAAACCAGGGGAGACTGGCAGAGGACGCAAAGTGACTAGCGAACTTTGGAAAAACCAAGAAGTCACCTGAGAATGGCACTTCTGGCAAGTGTGTAGGCCCAAGGACTCGTGGGAATTCACCTGTGGCTATCTACCACCTGGCCAAAGAAGGGGCACCCGGGGACACGTGGGGCCCTTGGAAAAGGCCTCAAGGGTTTGTCACAAGGATGGAACAGGGGAGTCTGGAAGTGTGGCACATTCTAGAAAAACAAGACTGATGCTAGATCAACAATCAGGTTACTTTAAGCTGTGTCTCCAAGACAATGGGCTTACCTGTGTCTCACCCAGTACATCCCGGTTTTCGATAGGAAATGGATTTTGCGAAATAGAAAAAGTGTAAACTGGATCCTTGGGGAAGGTTGTTGTGATCTAATGAGAAAAAACAAACCGTGATGAGCCGTGCTGACAACACCGTGGACACGCTGAAGCCCATCCAGGCAGCCCCAGCACATGCCAGGGCGGTCACACACACGCACAGCGATTCCCAGAGTCCCACGAGCTCCATGCGGAAGGGAGGAGTTAAACATGAGTGCCATCCCCAAGCAAAACATTTAAAACTTTGATGGGGGAAGCAAACTGAAGAACCTTTTATTTGCGGGATTGGGGATGGAACCCAGGGGCATTCTACCTCTGAGCCACATCCCCAGCCCTCATTTTTTTTTTTTTTTTTTTTTTGCGGTACTGGGGATTGAACTCAGGGGCATTCTACCTCCGAGCTACACCCTCAGCCCTATTTTTTATTCTTTATTTTGAAACTGGGTCTCACTAAGTTGCGGAGTGCCTCACTAGGAAGCTGAGGCTGGCCGCGAACCCGGATCCTCCGGTCTCAGCCTCCTGAATGCTGGGATTACAAGCGTGCGCCACCACGCCCGGCTTGAAGAACCATTTTTAGAAGTGCACCTATCTTGCAGCCTGGCTCTGTGGTGCCCTCTGTGACAACTAACGGCCACACTGGGGCCCTAAGTCTTGAGCTCCTGCGCTTGCCCGGCCTCAGCGAATGAGGCTGGTTTGCTCCTGGTCCAAGCTAACAGAACTAGGGAAGTGAATGGAGGGAGGCAGGAGGCTGCTGCAGAGTCACAAAACTCATGCTGGTGGGCGTGGGGCACAGTCAGCCAGTGCCCAGTCTGAGAAACAGCGTCCTCCAGCCACCGCCCGGAAGCTGCAGCAAGAGCTGTGGGCTTTCCAGGCAGGGCTGAGCACGGCAGGCCCCTCCACTAGAGCTGAGTGAGCGCAAGTGGAGAGCCTCTGCCCAGGCGAGCCAAGCCCTCACTTGGTTCAGACGCACCTTAGGAACGGCAGAGGCATTTTAACTCTGACACGTAACCAACAGAAGCGAGGGTAGTGGTGGAGGTGTAGAAGCCAATTCAGATTCAATGCAGGTTTCATCCCTCTGGGCAGGTGTGCTCCTCATGCAAACACCCACGTGTGAGCCCTAAACCCCCTGTGGCTGCCACAGCGCCCTCCACATGTGAGCCCCAAACCCCCTCCATCCAGATTCAGGGTAACTTTCTAGCTCCTGTGGGACTACTTCTACAGAATGAAAACATTGCCCAGCCTGTTTTCTGCATCAGCAAAGGCAGCTGGCTCCTTCTGGATCTGGCTGTGCCAGTGTCAGCACTTTGGAAGGAGGAATGTCCCGACTCGAGCCGCTGGTCTTCACAGACAAGCCCTCCACAGACTGGGGCCATGGTGACACAGGCGGGCCCGCGGCCTCACCGTGCATCTGGGAGACAGGGGTGACAGGAGTGGCTGGGGCTGGCACAGGCACACTCCGTCCTAGCCTCAGTCAGTACTCTAAGGGTGGGGAGCACATTCCCTCCTTTTGGGAAGGCAGAAACAGTGGGAATAGGAGTCAGTAAACTAGTGCAATCAACTGAGGCATTAGTCAGTCCTGTGAGCGAGCGGCCCTCGAGAGCAAGGGCACCCAAGTCGTTTAGCTCCATGCTACCACCCCAGGGGTCCAGCTCCTCTCCCTACCCATCTGTACTGGGGCCATCAGCTGGACAGTGCTGGACATCTCCACGGAAGCCCCTCTCTGCCTACAGCTGGGGCCTCTGGGCCAGGTCAGGAGCCACACACACGCTTCTGTGGGTACTTGCTCTCAAGGGACTCCTGGCCTCACCTGCACAGGACAGAGGGCTTTGGGCACTGTTTCCCCCCAGCAATCAAGAAGTGCTGGAGAAGCCGGGCGTGGTGGCACGCACTTGTAATCCCAGTACTTGGGAGGCTGAGACTGGAGGATCCGGGTTCACGGCCAGCCTCAGCTACCTAGTGAGGCACTCCACAACTTAGTGAGACCCTGTATCAAAATAAAGAATAAAAAAACAGAACTGGAGGCATAGCCCAGAGGTAGAATGCCCCTGGGTTCAATCCCCAGTACCACAAAAAAAAAAATGCTGAAGAGTATACTGCAGGCAGAACTTCACTTCCTGTGTGAAAGGCGAGGCAGAGTGGGGAGGCACAGCTAGGGGATACCTTAGGAATCGGATACTAAATCATGCGACTCCCCCTAAGTGTATGTTCCATCAATCTGTTTCCATCTTAATTACACCCTAGGTAGTCTAAAACACAGATGCCTTTATGGCTTAGGTAATAAATATGTTCTCGAGAGCTGTCAATGGAATGGGGAGCATCGATGGGCCCGGCTCAGGGGACCTGCTGCTCCAAATGCAATGATGTTTTACTGCCTGAATCACAAGCCCAGTCTGAATCCAACACAGCCCGCGCAGATCCTGGCACGGCAGCAATGCAGGGACTGGGCCACCTCCCGCCCCCTGGACCGAGCTCCGGTGTGCAGAGGCACCCCAGCTGCGCAAACACACTGGGCTTTGTTCTGTGGCATCTGCTGGCAGGACCACGAATGCCTTCAGGAAGGGGCAGAGCCTCTGGGAAGATGCGAAACCACGCTGGTCCCCGCTTCTCAAGGACAGTCTAAGTGTCCCCAGGACATTACAGCTGTGGCAGCCATGCTCTAACAGGGCAGCACCTGCACAAGTGGACAGTGGGCAGCCACCAGTCAAGTACAGTGTATGTAGCGGAACTGCCCAGACACCCTTGGGACTGGGCCTCAGGGGACTGGGGCTCACTGCCTTCCAAAGGCCACTGGGCTTGGAGTGGGTGATTCTTTGTTTTTTAGTATGTAGAAAGTTAACCCCTAGATTGCTTTAAAAGATATTAAAGTGGAAAGGAAAGCCTAAAATCGTGAGCATTCAGGGAACACTGGGGGCTCCATGAGCTAACAAACACCCCCCAGCCCTCAGGGGAGGGTCCTAACTCGGAGTGCCCGAGGGCCACCATGGGGGCACTTACGTCTATGATCAGGTACTCCACGGGGAGAGGGCGGGCCAGCTGGGTGATCTCATTGCCAAACTTGTCGATGTCCTAAAACAAAGGCGAATGGCTGCTGAGTGAAGGTGACCGGGACACAGAGCTCCTTTCTCACACACATCTGACCTTGCAAATGATTGTAATTCTCGTTGAAGTCCATGAGAGGCAGAAAGGAAAACATGCATGCTTTGGCAACCAATCCACCTTGCACTGTTCTTTTCCTAGAGCTCAGTGTCATGGTCATGACCTGAGAGAACAGCCATACTGCGTCGCGGAGCCGCGACAGGGAGAGGGCTGAGACCAGCCTGCTCCCGCTGCCTGAGAGCTCGGCCCAGCAGCAGGAAGTGCGTGCTCCCTCCTTGGTCAGACCTGCGCCCGTCCACCTCACGTCGCAGTCTGAATGCCAGTTCTTAAAAATCTTACGACTCTGAAAACTGGACTTTACGGAAACTGAGTACTTGTACACTAACAAAATGAAGACATGCACAAATGAGTACACACATACACAAGTACGTGGAAGACCCCAGCCACTAATCTGTCAAAGTCTAAACTTGTTTTGCTTTGTCAGATGCATGGAACATAAAGTTTAATTATGGGGAAAAATGGCCAGCATATGTTCATTAATCATAAGATGACAATTAGATCTGATTTATGTCAAACATGCTGAGTTCCAACAGAGCTCCAGAAATAAATTCATAAGAACTGATGCTTTTCATTAAAGATTCTACAAGAGGGGTCATATTTTCTATCTAAATCATCACTTAACATTATATAAATCATTCATTGAGCCGTATATAAATTATACATCCATAACTTCCAATTACAGGGCCTTACATAAAAGTTTACATTTATTGAGGCTCAGACCTGAGCTGGCTGCCAAGCGCACGTCCCCGAGGTGTGCTGCGAGGCCACTTGCTGCACACCCACACCTGGGAGCACAGAGCCACGCTGTCTTTGAGACCATCATTGCAGCAAGCTGTTCCTAAGTCAAACCAGACCCATCGTCCTAACAGCATGTCGCTGGCCCAAGTGGCCCTCTTCATTATGTAAACATTGCGATTTCTGGTTGGAAATATGTCTGCATCTATCAGCACGCTCCTGCCCTTTCTCTCTACTTGCTACCCGAGAGCCGCCAACAAGGACTCGCCCTTGCCCTCCCAGAGGAAATGGCCCAAATTCATCCTGCCAGTGGCTATGCGGGAGGGAAGCGGAGCTGTGACCTGGTTTTATGTTGAGTAGGCTGTTCCCTCCCCTCCAAATGCCACGTTCCTGCAAACACACAGTGTTGTTCCATGGCTTCCTCTGAAGCCGAAATGACTGCACACGACTGGGGACGGATCTCTTGTTCTTCCCCGTATAGACCAGCGGCTGCGCAGCTGGGCAGGCTCCGGATTCTGTGGCTCTGCTGCCTGAGACAGGAGCCCCAAAGGTGTGAGCCTGTAGCGTGGGGTCCTGGGACCCCCAAAGAAGCAGTTTCTTGATGGAGGAGATATGGTAGGAAGCAGGAATCAAATCCAATCAAACTAAATCACCATTTCCAAAAATATACGCTTGGCCCTACAAGAAATAACCTGCAACAACTCACACATAATTAGCCCATCTGGAATTCATCTTCAAATCTAATTAAGCTCTAATATGCAGAAACATTTTTCCAGCACCTGTTCACTTTAATCTTCCCCTCTAGGGGATTTTCTTGTTAAATGCCCTCTCTCTTTTTTTGTGTCATGCTATTCTCGTTCAAATTTAACTACCCAACTGTACCTTTTCTGCTCCCCAGGAAAATAAAGGTGTTGTAGCCCCCTTTCTTCCCTGGGGGAAAAACAGGTAACTTCGATCTCTCCCCATGCCTTTACTCAGGATGTTTTTGCCAGCCAATCCCTAGCCTGCACACCATTTTTAAAGGCCATTACTTTTTATGGCGTTAGCAAATGTCAGAGGGAACATGCCAGGAAGAAGCCATCTTGCTTCTGAGTCTGGCAGCCGCTAAGGTGTCAGCAGTTCCATCTCCACCTGGAACAAGACACCAGGAGAGTCAGAAATCGTGGTTCCTGACGCCTCACTACCGGCTACAGGCCACGTCTGGAAGCAGGGAAGCGTGGCCTTGACGTCCAGGAGAAACGCAGGGCTCGATATCTGTGTGAGCCCACAGGGCACCTGGGCTTTGTGGCCCTCACGTGAGAGAAGGAGGCAGAACCACGAGCATGGCGCTTCTCGCTAAGAAGTAGCAGGAGGGTCAAGTGGCGCCAGCAACTCATCTGAGAAGCTCCCAGAGCGCGGTGTCTCAGAGCACGGTGCAGTCAAGAGCACCTACAGGGCGCCTGTTAGAGGCAAATGAAAGCAACAGCCGGAGGGTCTCAGGTACTTGCCATGTGCCATGCAAGCTGGACGTCATGAGCCCAGGCCGCCTGGCCTTCACCACTGCACACGTCACAGGCACTGCTGTTGTCTCGATGAATACTGACAAACGAGAAGCAACTAAGACGAGCTCCCCCAAGATCCAGCAGCCCGCAGAGCTGTGCAGGCCAGTGCATCTGCATTCCGCGCTCAGGCTCTTGGCTGCTGCTCCTCAGCCCAGCACTGGTGCTCAGGTCAGGGTGCATCCAGACCCAACTCGCGCCTGCCCTCACGGACCTGAAGCCTCAAGCCCGGGCCGGCAACTCACTGCACTACTGCGCCAAGACGCAGCGGATCCGGACACCTGGATCAAGGGTAAATGTACTCTTGGGTCAACTGAACAAACATTCAGAGAAATATAAAACTAGATTTCCACCTTGCACCAATACGATGCACAAATCATTTATGGATCTCTAAAATTAAATCATAAAAGTATCAAAAGAATATGTATGTAAATATATAGCTTTAGGTTAAGGAATTACTTCTAAAGTATGAATGACAAAGGCAAAAATTATAATGAGCCGGGTGTGGTGGTGCACGCTCGTAATCCCAGGACCTGGGAGGCTGAGACAGGAGGATGAGGGTTCTCGGACAGCCTCAGCTACTTAGTGAGGCCCTCCGCAACTTAGTGAGACCCCGTTTCAAAATAAAGAATAAAAAATTAGGACTGGAGCCAGGTGTGGTGGCACACGCTTGTAATCCCAGCATTCAGGAGGCTGAGACCAGAGGATCCAGGTTCACGGCCAGCCTCAGCTTCCTAGTGAGGCACTCCGCAACTTAGTGAGACCTCGTTTCAAAATAAAGAATAAAAAATAGGGCTGGGGGTTTGGCTCGGAGGTAGAACACCTGAGTTCAATCCCTAGTACTGAAAAAAAAAAAAATTAGGACTGGGGGTGGAGCTGAGAGGTAGAATGCCTCTGGGTTCAACCCCCAGTACCGCAAAAAAAAAAAAAAAGAAAAATTATAATGAAAAAAGATTAAGGTATCTTTGAAGTCTGAAAATATCCCAGAACTTGGCCGGGTGTGGTGGCACATGCTTGTAATCCCAGTACTTAGGAGGCAGAGAAAGACAAAAGGATCGCAGGTTCACAGACAGCCTCAGCTATTTAATGAGGCCCTCTGCAACTTAGTGAGACCCTGTTACAAAATAAAGAATAAAAAATAGGGGTATAGCTTGGAGGTAGAAGGCCCCTGGGTTCAATCCCCAGTACTGCAAAAAATAAAAAAATAAAAAATAAAAAAAACTCAAAGAAAATGAAAACCTAGTTGGGCACAATGGGGCATGCCTGTAAGTACTTGGGAGGCTGCGACTGGAGGATCACAGATTTGAGGCCAGCCCAAGCAACTCAGTAAAACCCTGTTTCCAAATTAAAAAATAGGGCTGGGGGTGTAGCTCGGAGGCAGAATGCCTCTGGGTTCAATCCTCAGTACGTGTGTATGGCAGTGGTGGAGGGGGAGGCTGGCTTGTGTTGGCAACATACGCCAAAGCCTCATATGCTGCATATAACCCTCACAGATGAATGCCAAAAGCAATGAATCATCCACAAATGCCTAAGCGCAGGAAGAGAAGATGCACAAAGACAAAAGTCCACAAACCCAGAGCTCCCTGCTGTCAAGCCAGCGGAGGCCGTGGCGTTGGGCGGGAAGCCTTGCCTACAGGCAGCCCACCATGCACACCTCCTGGTGGAAATGTGAGGGAAGGCATGGGATGGGGTGGCGTTCGACAAAGTAACCCAGGTCTGGAAGAACTATTTATAGGACCGCCCACCAACACCGCTCTCGGCAGATACCAAGACAACCTGCCTCTGCTGGGAAGACCCTGTGCCATGGCAGAGTGCAGCTCTGGGCTCAGTGAGACCCTCTCCCACCACAGCCAGCTCCTAGAATGAGGTGCCACAGCTGCACCGACCCCCACGACCCCTGTCCAGGCTGCTGGTCAGCACGGCTCTCAGGAATGCTGACCTCAACACTGTCCCCTCTGCTGGGACATCACCTCTGGCCTCCTCTAGGCTGGGCCCTGCAGGACAGAGTCCCCAGGCGTGCCCGACATGTACCGATCAGCTTGAGACCGGCCCTATCTCTCGCCTAGGCTTCCCGGCCTCACGACAATGCCTTGGGCCGCCATCCGGTCGCTGTCAGTCTTCAGACCCCACGCCTCCACCTGGACTCGTGGTCCTCCACAGCCCCGTGCTCTGCTCTAGGACCAGAACCCGCTGCTCCGCTCCTGGGCTTTCTCCTGCATGACTTCAGCATCCCCGAAAGCCACAGGGATTGTAGGCAGCACCGGCCTTCTACTGTGTTCCCCAATTCCACTCTGTACCCCAGAATGGATCTTCTTTGCACATGGTGCTGGGGATTGAACCCAGGGGCATTCTACTTCTTTTGTTTTATGACACTGGAGATTGAACCCACAGGCATTTTACCTCTGATCTACACCTACAGCCTTACTTTTATTTTTATTTGGAAATAGGCTCTCACTAGGTTGATGAGAGTCTCACTACATACTGAAGCTGTCCTTGAACCTGCAATCCTCCTGTCTCAGCCTCCCAAGTACTAGGATTACAAGCATGCTTCACCACACCTGGCTCAGCATCCTACTTCTAAACTACATCCCCAATCCCATTTTATTTTTTAGTTTGAAGCAGGGTATCACTAAGTCTCTGAGCGCCTCACTAAATGACTGAGGTTGGCTTTGAACCCGCGACCCTCCTGGTGTGCTCCACCCACCCAGCCCCAGCCCCCCCCCAGCTCCCTGGTGGCCCATTCTGTCTCCCTTCCCATCCTCTTTGCAGCCCACGTCCTCCAGGATAGAGCCCCAGGCCCAGCTCTTTTATTCTCACTCCCTTGAGTGTGAACTCCACACCCCGCCTCCAAGTCCACAGCTGCAGCCCTCCCTCCTGAGCAGCCTCCACCGGCTGCACAAGTGCGGTGAGCGAGGCCTGCCTGGCATCCTCAAGCACAGCGCATCAACAAAGCCGCCACCTTCCAGCTGCTGGGCTGGAGAGTGCTGCAGCCCTCCTGCCTCTTCTCACTCGCCCTGCACATTCAGCTCAGGAAATCCTGTCTAACTTCCAGGCTCTACCAGACTCAGACCGTTTCCTCCACTCCGCTGCCAACAGCCTGGCCTGGTTCCTGTTACTACCGTTTCCTGCCTGGTCTCCTCAGTCCACTCCCAGTCCAGCAGCTGGGGTGACCTTTTCACCCCACTCGCAGTGGTCCACACTGCCCAGCAACTCCAGCAGCTCACTCACCACTGCCATCTGGAATAATTTCCCCCAGACACACAGGGCCAGGCCATCAGCACACCTGAGGGTTGGTTCAACCAACACCGTCTCTATTCAAACACTCCATCCTCAACTGCAGTTCAGTTGGTGGCCACCTCTCTGCAACAGCAGACTCCAGGGTGCAGGAAGCCCTAATTCTCAACGGATCTGAGCCCCCTAAACAGTGCTCAGCAGTTCTCAGGTGCTGGCTACACACCTGCAAAGCGAACTAGCTGTAGTGCCCGAGTGTTCGCGCCACACGGGCACAGATGCACAGAGGGCACCTGCAGGAAGGCAGGTCACGGCAGCCAAGTGCTGGGCAGCCACACGACCTGAGGCTCCAGGGAACAGCCACCACTCATGACCAGAGAGCAGCAGCAGCAAAGGGGGAGGCCGGTTCAGGGCACAAGATCAGCATTGAAAGCCCCAGGAGAGCCACTTATAATCCCAGTACTTGGGAGGCTGAGACGGGAAGATCGCAGGTTTGCAGCCAGCCTCAGCTACTTAGTGAGGCCCCCGGCCACTTAGTGAGAGAGCGGGCAAGAGAACCTACCCTGCCGGGCTAGTGGCTAGTGACATGTGGTGCCTGGGGAGTTTAACGTGGGGCCTTTAGCGGGGCGTGGTGGAGCACATGTGTCATCCCAGCATTTGGGAGGCTGAGACAGGAGGATCCGGGTTCACGGCCAGCCTCAGCTACTTAGTGAGGCTCTCCGCAACTTAGTGAGACCCTGTTTTAAAATAAAGAATAAAAAATAGGGCTGGGGTGTACCTCGGAGATAGAATGCCCCTAAAAAAAAAGAAAGAAAGAAAGCCCCAGGGAGTCCCTCTGCACCCAGGCAGGGCCTGTACCTACTGGAGTCTCTCTGCCCCCTGGGGACCTGGGAAAGACTGCAGTGCAGACCTGCAAAATTACAGGCAGAGCCCTGGGCTAAACACCACCCAGCTCTGGAGTCTGTCAACTTATTTTCACCAGAAGCCAGAGGTTGTTGCTTAAGGAAAAGGAAATGCCTATTTTTAAAAGCAGGCAACAAATCAGCATGTCACAACAGAACTGACAGCCAGTCCCCTTTTAAGGATGACTGTCACGTACTCCTAAGCAGTTCCCCCAAGTCAACAACCAGCAGAACCATCCCAGCAGCTTGGGCACCTTCTGTCACAGAGCCCGGCGGAGGGGCGGTGGGCTCACTCCAGCAGCCCTGGACGGCGACCTGTGCACCCACAGCAGTATGAGAGGGACATGGCAGGGACAGCGGTCACTGACCAGACAAGGGAGGAGAGCCACAACTTCAGGTCTTGCAATTCAGAACAAAACGCCAGAGGCCCAGTGGTGTCGGTGAGCAGAAGGGTCTCGTGCGACACCCTCAGCACACGCTCACACATGACTCGCCTGAGGCAGAGGTGCAGAGCCACCTGGGAGGCGCACAGGTCGCATTACTGAGCAGCCAGGAAGCGGACACAAGCCGGGCCCTCTGCAGAGAGAACACACGGGGCCATGGGCAGTCTCCGGGCAGTTCTTCAGTACTACAACTCCTGGGACCTGCGCAGAGGAGCCCAGTGCTTCCCTGAGGCGGCTGCCCCCACTCTGCAGGACCAGGGGCCAGGCTGCTCAACTCAGCGAGGAGTGGCATGCCGGTGTGTCCTTGCAGCATCTCAAGACACACAGAGCAGCCCAGGGTTCAAAAGGGAAAACTGAAGTTTCCTACATGTTACACAGACACACCTGAAATCTTAGGATCGAAGGTAAAATGCAAACCAAGGGGCATGAAACGGACTCTTCTCTTTGGCAGGGAGCTATGTGAAGCAGCTGGCTGTGTGGTCTAACTAGTGTGGCTCTTAGCTGTGCTTAGCAAGCAAATAGGAAAAAAGTAGCAGCTCTTCCTAACACCACCACCTCGACTGGCCCCAGGGTCTGCACAGGTTTCTGCATCGAAGCCTTGGAGGCTGAAGTGCAGAGCAGTAACCCACCTGCTGACCTAAGCGGGCACACAGACCCGAGAACCTGCTGCTTTTTTCTCTTTCCTTCCTTCATTTTTTGGTACTGGGGATTGAACCCAGGGACATTCCACCTCTGAGCTACACCCCTAGCCCTTTTTATTTTTTATTTATTTGTTGTTGTGCTACTGGGGATAGAACCCAGGGGATTTCTACCTTTGGGCTACACCCCCAGACCTATTCTATTTGTGTGTGGGCATGTGTGTTAGTTACTGGGGACTGAACCCAGAGGCATTCTACCTCTACACCCCCAACCCGATTTTAATTCTTTTTGGAAACAGAGTCTTGCTATGTTGATAGAGTCTCACTACTTTCTGAACCTGTGATCAGGTTTTTCTAAAACCTGTGATCCTTCTGTCTGAGCCTCCCAAGTACTGGAATTACAAGCATGTGCCACCATGCACGGCTGCTGGCTGGCTTGCTTATCTATCTATCTATCTATCTATCTATCTATCTATCTATCTATCTATCCTGGAGATGGAACCCAGGGTCATTCTACCTCCAAGCTACACTTCCAGTCTTATTTTATTCTTCTATTTTGAAACAGGTCTCACTAAGTTGCAGATGGTTTCACTAAGTTGCTGAGGCTGGCCGCAAGCCTGAGATCTTCCTGTCTCAGCCTTCCAAGTACTGAGATTACAAGCGTGTGCCACCATACTTCCCTTAGTTTTATTTTGAAATAGGGTCTCACTAAGTTGCTGAGATCAGCCTCAAACCTGCAGTCATCCTGTCTCAGCTTTCCTAGTACTGGAATTGCATGAATGTGTCACCACACCTGGCTGAGAACTCAATTCTATTTATTTGTTGATTGATTGATTGATTGATTGTGATACCAAGGATGGAATCCGGGGGCATTCAATCTCTGGGCTACCCTCCCAGACCTTTTCATTTTTTATGTTGAAATAGGGTCTTGCTAAGTTGATGAGAGTTTCACTACTCGTTGAGGCTATCCTCGAACCTGCAATCCTCCTGTCTCAGCCTCTCAATTACTGGGATTACAAGCATATACTACCATGACTGGCTGTGAGCTCAATTCTTAAGTGCAAGAAATTACAATGATGGCACATGTCTGTAATCCCTGTACTTGGGAGACTAAGACAGGAGGATTGGAGGTTTAAGGCCAGTCTCAGCAATTCAGGGGGAGCCTTAGCCACTTAGCAAAACCTTGCTTCAAACTAAAATTAAAATAGGACTGGGGGGTACAGCTCAGAGGTAGAACGTCCTTGGGTTGAATTCCTAGTATCCACCAACACACAACCCCCCAAAAAGGGGCTGGGGGTATACCTCATATAGCTCAGAGGTAGACTGCCCCTGGGTCTAATCCCCAGAACCAAAAAAGAAAAAAAAAAAAAGCAAGAATGAAATGTACAATGAAGGCTAAGAGTATGCTCAGGAGTAAAGTACCTGCCTCCCACAGGCATGAGGGAGCCCGGGGTGAGAAAGCAAGGGAGGACTGAGGGAGGACGGAGACAGAGAAACGTACAGGGAGACATGGAAATAAAAAACACATTTCCATCCAGGCGCAGCAGCACATGCAATGCAATCCCAGCTGCTCTGGAGACTGAAGCAAAATGATTGCAAGTTTAAGGCCAGTTTGGACAATCCTGCAAGACCTGACCCTGTCTCAAAATTTTATAAAAGGGCTGGGATGTAACTCAGTAAAAAGCACCCCTGAGCTGGGCATGGTGGTAAATGCTTGTAATCCCAGTTCTTGGGAGGCTGAGGCAGGAGGATTGCAAGTTCGAAGCTAGCCTCACCAACTCAGTGAGGTCCTCTGCAATTTAGTGAAACCTTGTTTCAAAATAAAAAATAAAATTGGGCTGGGAGTGTAGCTCAGAGGTAGAAAGCCCCTGGGTTCAATCCCTAGTATTGGGGGAAAAAACAAAGCACATTTCCAACCTGATAAAAGGTATTAAACACACACACACACACACACACACACACACACACACACACACACACACACAGTAAACTCACAGTTAATGATGAAAGCACATCTTTCAAGGTGAAAACCAAGACAGAGGTGACAGCCATTGTTGTTGACATTGTTTGGGAAATCACAGTCAGCATGTTAAGCCAAACAAGAACAGAAAGGGAGAAACAAAGCTGTCAACTATGGATAATCTGGCAATCTGTGTAGAAATCCAAAAGGCTACACAACCGGTAGCAAAGTTGCTGACGCAAAGTTTACCTGTTTTAAATAGCAACAGTTCAAAGATGGAGTTAAAAATGCTTTTGTTTTATAATATGTAGAAAAACAAAGTAGCTAGGGAATGATCTAACAAATGACAAAAGTCAAGAACTTAACAGAGAAAATCATAAAGCCTTCTGGGAGACTTTATTTTATTTACTTATTTTTTTTGCGATACTGGGGATTGAACTTAGGAGCATTCTACCTCTGAGCTATACCCCCAGCCCTATTTTGTATTCTTTTTTTTTTTTTTTTTGCAGTACTGGGAATTGAACTCAGGGGCGTTCTACCTCCGAGCTACACCCCCAGCCCTATTTTTTATTCTTTATTTTGAAACCGAGTCTCACTAAGTTGCGGAGTGCCTCACTAGGTAGCTGAGGCTGGCCAAGAACCCGGATCCTCTGGTCTCAGCCTCCTGAATGCTGGGATTACAACCGTGCACCACCACACCCGGCGGAGACTTTATTTTTATTTACTTATTTATTTATTTTTTTGTGGTACTGGGGATTGAACTCAGGGGCTTTCTACCTTCGAGCTATACCCCCAGCCCTATTTTTTAATCCTTATTTTGAAACCAGGTCTCACTAAATGGCGGAGTGCCTCACTAGGTAGCTGAGGCTAGCCGAGAATCCGGATCCTCCGGTCTCAGCCTCCCAAATGCTGGGATTACAAGCATGCGCCACCACACCCGGCTCTTCTGGGAGACTTTAAAGAACACAAGTACAGCAGGGCATGGCAGTGCACACCTGTAATCCCAGTACATGAGAGGCTGAGACAGGAGGATCATAGGTTCAAGGCCAGCTCAGCAACTTAGCGAGATATTCAGTGACCTAGCAAGACCCTGTTTCAAAATAAAAAGACCTGTGCCACCACGCCCAGTGCAGGATCCTGTTCAAAATATAAAGGGCTGGGAGTGTATCTTGGAGGCAGAATGTCTCTAGGTTCCACTTACAGTACCAAAAAAAAAAAGACAAAAACAAACAATGAAATGACACAGTAAACTAGCAATGAAACTACAATGTGTGAGATAGACAATATACTAGATGAGCTGGCATGGTAATGCACCCCTGTAATACCAGTACTTGGGAGGCTGAGACAGGAGGATCATAGGTTGGAAGCCAGTCTCTGTAATTAGCAGGACCCTCAGCAACCTACTGAGACCCTGTTCAAAACAAAAATTAAAAAGGGCTAGGGGAGCCGGGCGTGGTGGCGCACGCTTGTAATCCCAGCATTCGGGAGGCTGAGACCGGAGGATCCGAGTTCGCGGCCAGCCTCAGCTACCTAGTGAGGCACTCCGCAACTTAGTGAGACTCGGTTTCAAAATAAAGAATAAAAAATAGGGCTGGGGGCGTAGCTCGGAGGTAGAATGCCCCTGAGTTCAATCCCCGGTACCG
>PVLC010020209.1:0-29664 GCA_004027655.1 Graphiurus murinus | reverse complement strand
TTTTTTTTTTTTTTTTTTTTTTTTTTTTTTTTTTTTTTTTTTTTTTTTTTTGCGGTACTGGGGATTGAACTCAGGGGCATTCTACCTCCGAGCTATACCCCCAGCCCTATTTTTTTATTCTTTATTTTGAAACCGAGTCTCACTAAGTTGCGGAGTGCCTCACTAGGTAGCTGAGGCTGGCCGTGAACCCGGATCCTCTAGTCTCAGCCTCCAGAATGCTGGGATTACAAGCGTGCGCCACCACACCCGGCTTGTTATGAACAGTTTCTATGAATATTTGTTTACAAATCAATGGACATGGTTTTTTTTATTTATTTTGTGCACATACCTGTAAATGTGTGATTGTTGATTCATATGGTAAGGTTAAGCTGAACTTTATTAGAAATGTGCTAACTATTAATTGTTAATGCAACTGTACCATTTTACATTTCTACTTGCAATGTATGAGATTTTCAGTTGTTCCACACCTAGTCAACATTTAATATTAGCAATCTTTTAACCTTTAGCTCTTTTAATGTTTATAAAGTAATATTTCACAGTTTAAATTTTAATTTCTCTGGGGATTAATGATGCCAAGTACCTTTTCCTGTGTACATTTTACATTCATGTATCCTACTTTGTGAAGTCTTGTTGAAAACTTTCAAACCGCAATAGTTCTTACTTTTTTTTTTGGTGCTAGGGATTGAACCCAGAGGCATTTTACCTCCGAACTACACACCCCCCAAGTCCTGTTTTATTTTTTTATTTGGAAACAGGTTCTTGCTAAGTTGCTAAGACTGGCTTCAAGCCTGCAATCCTCTTGTCTCAGCCTCCCTAGTACTGGGATTACAGGTGTGTGCCACCACAGTTGGCTACAAACTAATTTTAGAAATATATTAAAAATACTTTCTCCTAGTCTGTCATTCCTTTTCATCCTCTTATAGCAAACATTATAAATAAAAATAAAATATGTTACAAATTTTTATGAAGTTCAATTTCCAAATTGTTTCTTTGTTATTTTTTTATATTAATTGGTGCTTTGTAATCATACATTTTTGTTAGGTACAAGCTGATAAAGCCATATATATCAAAGTCAAATTGTTGCTTTTATGTTTATGTCTTTTATGAACTTCTTAATAAATATTTTTCTCTCCCAAGTTACAAAAATTATTTTTCTTAAAGCTTTACAGTTTTAGCTTTTATATTTAGGTCTAGATCCATTTCAAATTAATTTTTGTGTGTTGTGTAAGATTTTAGTGTTTTTAAAATTTTTCCCCTGTATAAAATATTCAGTTATTCTAGAGTCATTTTTTTTTTACAAAACAATCTTTTCATTTCATTGTTTTGTTGCCTTAATGACTTATCAAAAAATCATGTGAACTTATATTTGTTGGTTTATTCCTGTAGTTTTCTGCTCCATTGATCTATATCTCTAAGCTAATATCACATTGTCTATTATTATATTGTAGCAATATTGAAATAAATAATATAATTCATCTTCATTATTTTTATAATTGTTTTAATTATTCTTAAACCTTTAAACCTTCATATAAACTTTAAAGTTAACTTATTAATCTCTATAAAAATGCTCAAATTTTAATTATAATTGTGAAGAATATAGAGATCTATTTTGAAAGAATTAATGTTCTAATAATATTGGAAATACTGGATATCTTGATTCATAAGCATTTATTTAAATCATAAATTTTTCTCAGCAGTGATTTATAGTCTTCAGTGTACAGGTCCTAAGAAAATTTTGCTAACTTTCCATTATTATGATTTGTTAAGTTAGATTAACTTGTTTGATAAAGAGTTTCAAAAAATTTTTTATATAAAATTAACAAATGTCTTCATTGAAATTAAGTTAATTATCCTGCTTGCATGATTCTATAGGGCATCATACACCTGAGAAATTTTTCTTGATACTTAATAAGTCAGAGTGATCTCTATCTTTCTTTAATTTTAATTTTTTCACACTTGTATTCATGATTACAGAAAAGTCACAGCTAACAAGGTGGATTGGAATACAAGTACAAGGTTTCAAGGTAGAAGAAATCCCACAGCAAAAAGATGTTAGACTCTTCTGAAGAAAACTGTTCTGTACATATTTTTATCTAAAATATGAATATTATTCAAAATTAATTGGCAATTTTTTTATACAGTTGTGAAAAGTCTGTCTTGTTCTGTTTGCAATCAGTTGTTTTATTTTTAGTGTTAAGCTTCTTACTCTCCTAGGGAACACTAATGGAAAATGTCATGTCTCCAATATTTGTTTTAGTCACAAATCATGAATTAAGGCATTCTTTCTAAGATATATATAATTATTGATATTATCCACTGTTAGGAGAAGAATTTTGATGAATATTTATTTCATGACATATCTAAATAGTTTTATATTCAGTTTTCTCTTATAGAGACAATATATCCAGTCTTCCTTCCCCCCTACACTAGATTTTTAAAGATAAAACATTCTTATCCAATTCTTATTTTTAATTAAATAGGTACTTTTAAAGAAGTATAATTACTTTTTTCAGTTTCAAAAGTGAATTCTCACAAGAATACATTTTTTAAACATTCTAAGAAGTCAATGTGATTCTTAGTAATATCTTCAAGTTCTCACTGATGACTGTGTTCAACGCTTTTTCTTTAGAGATTTTATTTGTGCTAGAGTTGATCTTTTAATGACACAGATCAAGTCACACAGGAATCCTCTTTCCTATGACTGAGCTGCCACTGTTCCTTCAGAACTTTGGTCTAGTGAATCATTGCATGAGAGGTAGATGAGCTTTCTTCCGGAACTTCATCAAAGCATATTAATCTCATCTGAAGTATTTTCAGTAGCTTAAAATTCTTATTGTTTAACTTCCCTGACTCATAATTTAGTAAGTCACTCTATTTACTGAAAACCTACAATGAAAAAGGTCCTAGGAAGGACCTTGAATAAAAGCATAGCTTCTGCCCACTGGATGCTTAATTTGAATAGAAGACCAAAGACATAAATAAGGAGAATGCAATGATTTTCATAAGAACTTTGGAGGCACAAGAGAGAACTTTTCCATGATAATTTGAGCATAATCCTAACGATGGGCAAGGTTTTGATTGAGACTTCAGCAGGAGGCAAGTTTAGACAGATGAGAACATGAATACAAGCATCCTGGTTAGAAATGCAGTCTGTATTGTAGGTGCAGCCAGCAGCATTGTTCACATTGGTGATATTAAGTGTCTGAAGTGGAGAAATATGGGTGAAGTCTAGAAAAGGATATTCACAAAATATTGGTTTTAAAAGGCTACCTCAAGATAAGCTGTTCTAACCTAATTTTATAAATGAAGAAAATAAGGAACACAATTGTTTGCTGTCCTATACACAGTGCAATTTTTCTTGAATTCCATTTTGCCTCTTCAGAGAGTGCTGTATATATGTCCTACTTCAGAGAGCCCTAATCACATTATCATGTGTTCACATTTGATTTGGTAAAGAATGGTCAACACTGAAGGTTTTTGAGGAAAGAAGTAACATGATCAGAGTCACACTTAGGAAGATCCTTTGACAGCTCTCTGGAAGATGGATTAGAGCAGAGAGAGCCTGAAGGATGAGAAATAAGGTACGATTTGATTTAATAGCCCAGATATGTAATAACAGTCTACACTATAATGGCAACAAGAGTAATAAGAAAGAAGAAATGGGGAATGGGGGGAATTAAATACATATACATAATATATATATGTATATTAAAGTTTAGACTCATGATAATTTAGAGTAAAGCAGCATTATTAACAGAAATAGGCCAACACACTGATCTAATATGAATTTTGCATACATACATCCTCACATGAACAGATAATGTTTCTGAAAAGCTTAATTTCTTCAAATAGAAAAGAATCTCTCAAAATGCTGGAACAGCTAGATAGGCTAGAAAAGCAATGAGTACTAAAGAATCTAGTATATATCCAAATATGCTGGGTTATAACTACTTAAAAAGAGAGCTAAAAAGTACCTTCTTGCCCCCAATTCATATACTTATATATTTTATGTAAAAAGAGATGGGTTGATTAATTGATTTATAGGGTGAAAGACCTTGTTCTAGAATCCATGTACTCTAATTATCAGTCTAATTTTCTTTCCGTTTTTTTTTTTTTAAAGGTTTGGTTAGAAATATACTTAAGGCCAAACTGTAAAGAAATAGGATATGAAACATTGAAAACAAATGAAAAATTGAAAAACAAATGAAAAGGTCTAGAAAATGATTGAGAAATTAAATGATAAACTAGTTACATGTGGGCCAATTTCTCAACTTACATTGTGAGACATCTAATCCCCTTTACTACAGTCCAAGCAACTACTTTCCTTCACTCAATCTGGTATCCTCTACACTTCCTATTCTGTAATGATTGAAAAAGCTGAAAATAAGGCAGGACTCAAGGGATAGCAGCTGTTGTGCTCTCCCATGTTCCCTACCAGAGGAACCAACATTGACAGAAAGCTGGTTTTGCAATAAGACCTTCCACATTCTCGCTGTCTGGCCTCAGCAAGTGATTTTACTCTCCCTGTCTTATTTTTTTCAAACATAAAATTGATAGGGTAATAATAAAGCCAAATTATAGGGTTGCTTTAAAACTAAAATGAGTAATACACCTAAAGCACTTAGAAGAATGCTGGTATATAATAAGTGTTCATTATTTTCCTCAAAGTTAGCAAGTGTTCTGAATTGAACAAAGTACTGCTCTCCCAAGAGGGATCTATGAGCTATTTATAGCTCCATCACTATGTAGTTTCTTCACGAAAACTTTTTTTTTTAATTTTGCAGCCCAAACTTTGATCATTTTCCTACTCAAACTGAGAATGCTTGATAGAAAACAGGTGCAAACAGGAGAACGTTGAAACCATATTTTGTCATGAATACTTATCTTCCTTTTTTTAAGCTTTGTAAATGACTGATTGGGAAGTGGTGCAAATTGAATACATCTCAATTATGGCATTTCAGTATAGTTGTTGGTGCATGTTGATTAATATAATTAAGGCATATTTTCCTAATTCTTTTCTTGGACTTTTGAGCCCAGATAATTGAGGCATGGACAAATATTCACTATTCCAAGTTATAATGAACTTGCATGTAATTGTGAGAAGAACTGGTGAGCTAGACCTGTTCTGTGATCCATAATGTAAATTCTGTACTAGATTAGGATTGCTGCTCCTTGTGTGGCTCCCCAAGGATTTATTTATTTAACAACTATTTAATGAGGATGTGTGGAGATGTAGGGATGAATGAAAGGTTAGAAAATGTCTCCATTGGATACATATCATGTTATGTATCCATCTAAGCCTGAATATAATTTACATCTAGTTCAGTAGTACTGAGGCAAAAATGAGAAAACAAATATGTTAGTTTAATGGTAGATTAATTGTGCAGGAAAGCAAACCAGTGAAGTGTGTGTGTGTGTGTGTGTGTGTGTGTGTGTGTGTGTGTTCTTGTGTTCTGTGGGAAGAACTGTGAACAATTAATTAATATGCAGACCTTCTGTTCTCTAGTGGTATGTTGACCATAGCTGAGAAGCATAACCTTTGGCAAGAAATGATTTAAAAAAAAACACAAAATTTAGAAAAATGAACTTTCTGGCTCCTGCATTAGGCCTGCAGAGACAGAGGGGCAGAGTTTTGATGGAGGGCCAATTACTTAGGAGAGAAGAAATGATAGGAAGTGAGGAAAAACCTGCAGATAAGAGGTCATTTTGTATGAGGGAGGAGGTTTACCAGGCATTAAACATTTTGGAGACAGATTTAGATAGAATTGAGAATACATATATATATATATATATATATATATATATTATATATATATAATATATATATGTATATGTATATATATTGGCCTTGAGCAGCAGAACAGTTTAGCTATTTGCAATACACAAACACACACACACATACACACGCACACACACACACACACACACACACACACACACCTGTGTGTCCTTTTGTCCTTCCTCTCACCTTGGCACCTGTTTCTTCATTTTGTACCTCCCTTCCCTTCTCTCCCTCCCTTCCTTCTTTGCTTCCTTCCTCCCCCTCTCCCTTTTACCTTTCCTATCTCCCTCCCTATTCCCTATTCCCTATTCCCTCTGGAAACTCCTCTTTTTCCATTGAGATACCCTCACTCCTGCAGACATCCCAGGAGCTCATTACAGCTCAGTACAGCTCATTAGTTTCACACCATCTGCTGCCCTCTTGTGGCCTTGAAATCCACTTATCTATGCCCCAACTCCAAGCCCTGGATGGCTTTCTTGAGCTGAAATCCTTTCCACGTGAAAGTGACATCCTCAACTATAACTAACTTCCTGTTACTGTCCTACATTACATCATTGTCTTCTAATACTATCTGGTCCTAAAAAAAGAAAAATATATAACGTTATTAAACATTTTAAAGACAATACTCCTGTACATCATAGGGTAATTATTTTGTCTTGCAGTAATATTTGGAAGTAATTCCTTCCACTCACTCATGTGGGATCTTGTATAAGCCATTTTATATTAGAAGATAATGTTCTAATAAAGATGAAACATAATTTACCATATAGTAAAATATATAAAGGGGTAAAACTGCTCTATGAAAGCTATGAGGTAATGGTAAATTCTTGATCACAGTGATTTAATTTAAGTATGGCTTCACATAATACTTGTAATAATTGCAGAAAGGAATAATTGCAGAAAGGTAGAATGAATATGTCTTTTTATAGATTTTGGAAATTTGTTTTTCTAAGAGATTCTAAATATCAATGCCAAGTATACATGAACCGATTCATCTCCAAAGTCATTACCCTTCCTTTCATAGTCTTCTTTTTATGTAAAAATTCCAATGCTTTTTTTTTTTTTGGTCAAAAGAACAAAATCAAAGCTAAAACAAGGATAAAGAATGCTTTTATTAAAGTTGACGTGCATGTCCCTGATATTCCTCATTGCACTGCTTTTTATTTTAAGCTTCTCATTACCATTTTAAATTAGGAACCGGGATATTTAACTTATTCAATATAATACTTTAATGAAAACTAAAGAGCTAATTCAAAGTAGCACCAAACACTCAGCTACTCTGAATGCTCAGTAAAACTCACAATTCCATTTAAAGGGAACATATTTCTTCTCTATTTGGGCTGTGTAAAGACTATATTAGGTAATTCAAATGCTTCTATTCAAATGATGCCTATTTAAAATATTCTAGAAGATGGGGAGAAAGGAAATGGAGATCATGTACTACTTCTGGTGCTACTAGAGTGTGTTTAAGACATTGTTTTATAACACCTAAGAGGCAAATCCAGCAGAATACTTCATCTTCTTAAAAATATTTTATATTTGATATACAAAAATCAAAGAAACATTAAGAGAAATGTAAAAACCTGGTTGCAATTCCTAATATATTTTAATGATTTAATGTTGCTCCTGGCTTGAAATGAAAGTGTGTGAAGGGCACATACTCTTTAGAGTATTTAGGGTCTCTAAAGGTCCTAAGTCAGCCCTTAACATTATCAAACCATCTCATTAGACTGATTATATAGAGTCAGAAAGTGCAAGATAATGATTGCATGAGCAGTATAGGAGCTACTGCAAATAAGTTTAAGCTGATGGCTATGAAGTTTACTTCAGGATGAATTTCTGAGATTTAACCATTGACTTTGACTTATTACTAAAAATAAATGTTCTTAATCTATGGTCCTTACTATACTCATTTCTAAAATAGAAAGTATGATTGTGGTAGTATCTGAAAGCATGAGTACCTGAATAGGCCTAAACGTTCCTTTTCTTCACTACTAACACTTCTCATATAGCTTAAAGTTATTTAACTATTTACTTACTATTTTAAGTTCTCTTGTGACCTCTCTTTACGGTCAGAGGACAATCTAACCTGGAGTAAAAAGCCAAAAGAGTTTTCTTATGTTGGTTTAGAATGTTTTTTCTAATTATATAATGCAAAAACAGAGCATTTCTCTTTCTTAAGTAAGTGTATTAATTCTAACCTCATTTTTTCAAAACAATTTCCCCATCCAAAAGATGGTCAGTCTGTGGATAATATATTCAATTTGCTCCTATTATTTAAACAAAATGAATATGAAAAACATATTTCTTTCTAGAAGATTATATTAGTTAATCACTTTTGTACTCAATTTCACTCATCGAACCCAAATCTATCCCTCGCCTAAAATAAATTATTTTCTTGCAAATATTTGACCCATAAAGACAAACAAATAAACAAGCAAAAGACATACTTGTTTTGGGTAAGCAAAGAAAATCTAGATAGCAAACTCTATTCTGCCCTCAATAGACAATTGCAGTTTAAATATACACATGAAGCCTGCATGGTGGTGCACACCTGTAATCCCTGACCTTGGGAGGCTGAGACAAAGTCATTTCAAGTTCAAGACCAGCATTAGCCATATAGCAAGACCCTGTTTTGAAATAAAAAAATAAAAAAAAGAACGGGAATGTAGCTCTGTGGTAGAACACCCTTGGGTTCTCTCTCTCTCTCTTTCTCTCTCTCTCTCTCTCATACACACACACACACACACACACACACACACACACACACACACACACACACAGAGAAAAAAGAAGGAAAGAAAGAAAAGAATCTGCAAGTGATGCTACAAAGTGGAGCTTTTGTGTTTGTAAAATGAGCTGCAAGAATTGTCCTCCACTACAAAGAAAGAAAGATCTCACTGCCTTTCCTCAAGGTTTCATGGGACAGGTAAACAATTAAAAAGAAAATTATGTGTAAAGTAGCATGGCATATCAGTTTATCAGACTAAATCACTGAAATTTGTAATGTGGTCGCATTGTACAATTAGAGAACTTCCTAGCCTTTTGCATTACTTTCAAAAGATGTATAAGAAAAGTTCCCTGAATTTTGTTTTGAATTTAGTGTGATTATTTGCAAATAAAAAATTATTAAATTAGGAATCATATGGAATTCCTCAAATGCGAAGATTTCAAAATTGAAATATTAAGGGGTACAAATCAGAAAGACAATGTTTCAAATGTTAGATTTCAGAAGAAATTTGAGTTAATTAGAAATACTTTCCAGTGAAAATATTGCACATGTGTTTAATATTCAAAGCTTAACTATTATTGGGGTGTCTAAACATGTGCTTATTGAATAATATTATTCAATGAATTTTGTTAATAGTGTTAATTTTATGTTAAACTGATGATGTTTTTCTACAAATGAACCATGAAGAAAAGGAAGAAAGAAAAAAGCAAACACTATTATATTCCTGCTCCCTTTTCTTTCTTCCTTCTTCCCGTGTCTCTCCCTCCTCCGTTCCATCCCTGTCTCATCTCATCCCTCCTTCTTCCTTTTCCTTCTCTAACCCATGTGCACAGGTGGGCGGGTGTCTCATCCTGTGAGTAAAGCTGTGGTGTTGGTCTCTAGCTGTATGCAGACCACATCTTTCTTCTCAAGCTGCAAGGCACATGTTGAAACTCAAATCTCAGAGACTGCAGCACCTAGATTGCAGTACAAATTGGTATGACCAACCAGACCCAGCAACCATCGATCTTCATTCTTCCTGCCACCCCGTAAACTGAAACCTTTTGTAGCAAGAGGTAACTAAAATTCTGAAGTCGACTTGCAATAAAGGGAAGCAACAACTTTAAGATTGAACTGAAATATCTGACAGCTCTCTGAAACAAAACAAAAACAAAATGTACCCAGGTTTCAGTTCCGCTCTATTTGGTTTCTTTTCTTGTTAAATAAGCACTGGCATATAACTCATTAGACACCTTGTGGGCAGCCCCACAAAGATGTGTGCAGTTCAATTTAGAGTAAGTGGGAGGTGTATAATTCAGGGTTTACGCTTCTCGATAAATCAGACTTCAGCATATGAGATTTTTGCCATACACTTCAAATAATCTTATTTCCCTAGCCACTGGCTCAAATTTGAATTTAAACAGGAATATAAACAACACTTGGGGGGGGGTTCAATAACAATTTCCATTAATAATGAAACCTTGTTGGAGGCAGTAAAAACGGAGAGAACTTTTTTTCCCTGATTCATTCCTTCAGTTTGAATGTGGACAGAAAAACTGGGTCCTTATCCAGGAGGCTGAAGCCAGATCTGTTTAGTCCATTCCCTGATGATGTGTATAAGTATCATTCAGTGGAAGTGTTTTTAAAAGGAAAAGGTTTGCAACTTCTGCCTACTAGGTAACTAGTCATGTCTGCCCTGGGTAAGGCCCTTCCTAAAGCAGACAATACGCTGAAGTGGATGACCACAGGACTCTAAAAAGCAACTTGACGTAATCCTGTTGAGTGGGTAAACAGGGGGTTAAAGTTGGTTGTTGGTTCTCCTTCCATCAGAAAAATATGTATTGAAAACAACAAAGAAAGATGAGTGTCTCTCATTTGAGAATCATCCCTGTTTCTCCAAAGACAATTAGAAGGTGAATTGTGGGCTCCACAAGAAGCAAAATTGTTTCACTATTAACCATCAACAAGCAAAACTCCAACATACTGTCATTTTCCAGCCATATTTGCTGATGATTTACAAATGAATAATTCATTCTGTACTAATGATGTGATGATATGCTAGCATTCTCATACACAGATGATGCTACTTGTAGTAAACTAGTTGCAAAAACCGTAGGAGTTATTCTCCTACCTGAAAGAGCATCCCTGGCATGTAACTTTCCAAATCCTCTGAGAGATGGAGGACATTTGCCATCCTTTTGAATCTAAGTTGGCCTTGTGACTTTCATGAACCAACAGAAAGTGGTGAAAGGGATTCTTGTGCTAGACAAACATATTTTTATGTCTGTGTATGAAATCCTGGAAGGCAGTTCCACCCTTCTTCTGTCCCTGGCTATGGTGGAGAATCATCTGTCACTGCTGCTTCAGATCACTAGTTACCTTTCCAAGGGAGAGAATTTGTTATGAAATCCATTCTCATTCCTCATCCAGTTAGAATTCTGGTTTCTTTTAATCTCCCCTCAGATAAGCAGCTTTCTGCTGCTTATTTCCAGTCAGTTCACATTTAGAATATGAATTCACTTTAAGCAGACTAGTGGCACATGCCTGTACTTGGGAAGCTGAGACTGGAGGATCACAAGTTCAAGGCCAGTCTTAGCAACTTAAACCTTCAGCAACTTTTCCCTATCTAATATAAAAAATAAAAAGGCTGTGGTTGTAGCTCAGAGGTAGAAGGTCCCTGAGTTCAATCCCCAGTACAGGTAGTAGAGGAAAGAAGGAACGGAAGAAGGGAGGGAAGGTGGGAGGGAGGAAGGAAGGAAGGAAGGAAGGAAGGAAGGAAGGAAGGAAGGAAGGAAGGAAGGAAGGCAGGCAATAGAATACACATGTATTTTATAATACACCAAATGCTACAGAAACTGTTTAGGGACAGACTAGGTTAAAGCAAGTAATGTGAGACTCTGAGTTGGGAACAAAATTTAAGGAGGCACCAAAATCACTTAATCAAGACAAATAATAGTTAATGCAACATTTTAAAATTGAAATTAATTTTAAAAGTCCATGGTGCTCACAACATCAAAATATTAAATCAGGATTTATGTGGAATCATATGCTGATGTGGCTAAATATCAAAATTAAGTATAGTGATTTTTGCCACTTCTTACTTTTGGAGGTCTCAGAAAATTTATTTAGCCTCTCTAAATCTACATTTTTTAACTTGAATAAGGTATCTACTATTTTTACTGGGTGAAATAAAGGATTGAATAAAACAGGGCATGAAATATGAAGTACATTCTTACATATTGCAACTCAGCATTATTGATTTATCATGCTTTTTTCTATGTCTGTATTTTTTCCTTTTGAAACTCAGTCATTCGATAAATATTTTTTGAGTGCTTATCATTGTCCTTGGGATAATGATATTTTTAGAGTTATGATTGTAATGGTAAACCAAAACAAGCATAAACCTTGACAATTCAAGAGCTTACATCTCCATACAAAAAATAGCATTAAGCCGGGTGTGGTGGTGCATGCTTGTAATCCCAGAATTTGGGAGGCTGAGACCGGAGGATCCGGGTTCGTGACCAGCTTCAGCTACCTAGTGAGGCCCTCCGCAACTTAGTGAGACCCTGTTTCAAAATAAAGAATAAAAAATAGGGCTGGGGGTAGAGCTTGGAGGTAGAATGCCTCTGAGTTCAATCTCCAGTACCGAAGGAAAAAACAAAACAAAAAACCAGCATTAATCAGATCATCAGAAACATATGTTTAAAAGCACAACTCTGACAAGCATACGATTATAGAAATTATACTTAATCAGGCAACACTTCCCTATGTAAGGACCAAACTGTGTTATGTGTATTAAAAATTAAGTAAATAGAGAAAACATCATTGTTTTTGTTTTTGGAACTAGGGACTGAATCCAGGAACATTCTACCTTTAAGCTAAACCCCCAACCCTTTGTATTTATTTTGAACAGTGTCTCCCTAGGTTGCTAAGTATCTTGATAAGTTGCTGAGGCTCTCCTTGAATCTGTGATCATCCTGTCTCAACCTCTCAAGTTACTGGGATTACAGGTGTGAGCTACCATGCCCGTAGTCATTCTTGAGTAAAAACAAAATATTTCTTTGTAAACAGTTGGGTGAAAGGAGTATTTGAGGAGAAGTCCACGGTGCCAATTACTCTGAGAATGTCCACAGGATTTAGTGACATAGAGGTCACTGGTTAACTTTTGGAGAATTACCACTCTAGGTTTGGTTTAAAGTTAAGAAAGAGGAGAAGATGGCAAGTAGACTCAGGAAGTAGCAATATTTATATTAGTGAGCATTCTCCTCCTTACTCTTTAAGTACTAGGTAGAAATAGGATAGTGAACAGAAGAAAGGGTATTTGTTATTGCTGCTTTCGATTGTTTCCTGAAGGAAGAGACTCGATCATCTTTAAATACTACAATGGGAAGTTTCCATTCTAGAGGGAAGGATTGAATGCACAAAAGAGAGGAGAACTAATCAATTCAGTCAATTGCCTATGAAGGTGAAAGGGATACCTTCCAAAACAATCATTTGTAGATAGGAGAAACAGTAGATTGCTAATTATTGATGCTGAAAAGGATCAGATGGGTGAAAATATAGGTGATTTGCATGTTAGTTTTGAGAGAAGAATAAATTTTCATTGTAAAATCAGAGAAATGCTCCCTCAGGATCACTATCCTGTGACATTATAGTACAGTTAGTTCAATTTCACTCCCAAGAACAAGTATGGGACCTTCAAAATACCACTTGCTAAATGACTAGGAACTTTCTTTGGTTTTAGGAGTTTCTTGTATAGAATTAAAAATAACACTCCCCATGAAGTAAGTCACGGTAGTGAAGAATAATTCCTGGTATTGGTAATTGTATTATTTTTCTATTGCTGTTATAACAACCTACCACAAATTTAATGGCTTAAACAATATGAAATTTTTATGACACTGTTCTGTAGATTAAAAGTATAATGAAGGCCTCACTGTTGGGGAACTGCATTTGTTTATGGAAGCTCCAGGGAAGAATCTATTTCCTTGCTTCTCCCAGTTTCTAAAGGCTCCCTGTTCTCCTTGGCTTATAATTCCCTGCCTGCTCAACACCAGATACATTAGCCCTTCTTATGCTGCCATCTCTCTGACTCTTCTAATATTTTCATCTACTTTTTTAAAAAAATTATACTTTTATTGGTGCATTATAATTATACATCATAGTGAGATTTGATGTGATGCGAACATACATGCACACAGCACTTGATATGATTTCCTGTGGATCCCGCCTTACTGTTCCCCTCCCCAAAAATGTTAGTTAGATTGGTAGTGATGCTTTCATATATGAACATAGCATTGTTTGAACTGTGTCTTTCATCAAGCTTTCTTTTTTCCCTCTCCACCTTCCTCCCCCAATCTACTTCCAATATTCTACTGGCTTCTCTCCTTTTGTTTCTTATTTGCTCCCTAACATCCACATATGAGAGAAAACATGGAACCCTTGACTCTAACCAATTTTTAAGGATTCTTGTGATTTCTTGGGACCTGAATAATTCAGGATAATCATCTTCTTGTGACTTCTTGGGACCTGAGTAATTCAGGATAATCATCTTTTTTTTTTTTTTTACAGTACTGGGGATTGAACTCAGGGTCATTCTACCTCCGAGCTATACCTCCAGCCCTATTTTTTATTCTTTATTTTGAAACAGGGTCTCACTAAGTTGCAGAGTGCCTCACTAGGTAGCTGAGGCTGGCCGTGAACCCGGATCCTCCAGTCTCAGCCTCCCAAATGCTGAGATTACAAGCATGCACCACCACACCCGGCTCTAATCATCTTATTTTAAGGTTAGCTGATGAGCACCATTAATTCTTTCTGCACCTTGATTTCCACTTTTTGTGTAACATATTCATATGTTCTGGTAGTTAATACTTGAACATACTCAGGGATACTCTATTTTATCATTCAAGAAATGTAACACTATGAGATACTCTAAGGGATCTCCTATAGTCCAAATAGTTTTCTTTCCTTCTGCTGTAAAGTAACAGACTTTCCTCCCCTTTGTAGTGAGGATCAAACATCCCAGTATCTACAGTAATTCCTTCTATACCTGGTTATTCAGAGACATGAAAAATCCAAAGTGTCCAAGCAAGCAGCAATCTTGATTTCTAGTTCAATGGACCTATATTGTATCTCCTGGTGGGAGTCTCCCTCTCTCTCGAATGAAGGTATCTAGGCCAGCATAAAATAAAGTCATGGGAATAGGAAGCCAAACTTTTGCTAGTAGGGATAATAGTGAGTGGTACCACTTTCATTTTCATCCCTTGATTCATGGATCTATGCACTTAGGACATGGGGGAAACAATCTCATATACTGGGTGTTGATTGATGTTATATGTAGCCTCCTGGCAAATCTTTCAAGGTTTTACTAGGTAGGTGTAACTGTCACTGAGTCTTCAGAAGGTAATTCTGCTCTATCAAACTGGCTATATCAGGATGGTGGGGAGCATGGTAAGGTTGGTGAGTACCATGAGTTTGTGCCCATGTATTTCCCCTCTCTCCCTCCCTCCCTTTTTTCTTTCTTTCCCTCTTTCTTTCTTCTTTCTTTCTTTTTTTCTTCCTCTTTCTTTCTTCTGTACTAGGTATTGAAACCAAGGACTTCTACCTCTGAGCTATACCCTCAACACTTTATTATGTTCTATTTTTGAAACAGGGTGCTTCCAACCTTCAATCCTCTTGTCTCAGCCTCTCAAGTACTGAGATTACAGGTGTGTGCAATCATACCTGGCATAATGTGATCATTTTGCTTTGATATTTTTTTTCTTGATCAGAAGCATTGCTGTGTGACTAAGGCATCCTATAAGTCTATGGGTGGTAATTTTGACAGAAGTATTATATGCAAGCTTGTCATATCCATATTCACAGAGTCTATTCAGGTAAGAATAAAATGCCATGCCTTCCATGATGGAAGCAGTCCAATAAAATCAACCTGCAACCAGAGATCTGGCTGATCAGCAGGGAGAAAAGTGTTATGTCAAGAATTCATTGTTGACTTCTGCTGTTGGCAGAGTGAAATCTCAGCAGTGACCATCGCCAGCTTGGCTTTGGTAAATGGAGGTCCATGTTGCTGAGTCCACGTAAAACCTCCATTCCTACCATTTTATTCATTAATCCACTATGTAAAAACAGAGCTAAGTGGAGAACAGGATGACTGACATCAACAGAATGGGTCACCCTATCAACCTGATTATTCAAATCTTCTGCTGAGATTCACATGGAATACAAACAGATATAATCTTGCATATATTAATAGGTCTATCTATATATCTTTTCTCCAAATTTCCTTGTCACCAGTTTTCTAATCCTGCTCCTTCTAGCTCCCTGACTATCCAGCCTAACCACTGTATACAACCTGTCGGTTTAGTCACACACAGGACTATTTCTGCTTTCAAGCAAAGTGAATAGTCAGATGTACTTTTGGAAGTTCTAACCACTGGGAAGATTTCCTTTTACCACTACCCTCTAGAGTTGGTCCAGAAATATGCTTTTGGGATGCAGATTTTCACTTTTAGTCTGTACCTATATAGCATACAAAGCAATCTATAAATAAAGTTCTAATCTCTTTATCTGTCAGCTGATTGTTGAGGACACCCAATGAAGCCAGAGATACAGAATGGGGGAGAGAAGATAGTGTTGCATGAATGAGGATTATGGGCATTTAGGCTTCTTCATCTTCTTCTTCATGTAACTTGCTTGTGTCTTCAGAGCCTGCTCAGAATTGATGAAGTATAAATAGCTTCCATTTGATGCTGTTTTGCATGCCCAAATTTAGGGCTCAGTGGATCTAAACACCCATTTCATTAGGAGAAACTCAGGTCCCATTGTTACTTAGTGATCCATAGTTAAGCATCAGTCTCTACTAAGTTCCAACATCAGGGCAAGCACTGTTTCTCAAAATGAAAGTAGTTATCTACAGAGGATGGCAAAACCCTGCTTCAAAGTCTTAAGGGCTTGTATGGTGATTCACCTACAGGGACCTTCCACAGGCTTCAAACAGAATTCCTACCTATTGCTAACATTTTAAACATCATTTCATCTGCTAAATCAAATGGGCCAAGTGGCAGAGCAGCCTGCTCAACATATGTATCTGTTATAGAGCCTCCTATGGTTCTGGACCCCACTCAAAGCTTGTAGTTTCTGGGATTACTCTGTACATGGTATATGAACTAGAGTAACACATTAATCAAAGAAATATGTTGTTTCTGAAATTTATAGAGACTTGATTGTTAGAGGGGCCAGATGCAACTATTCACCCTTTACTTTAAAAGGTATATCTCTACTAGCCCTGTACCACTGAATCGCTAGAAATTTCACTGAGACAGGAAGGCCCTGATGCATAAATGTTTTATCTGTAAGTCTACAGTTGTTGCCATTCTTTACTCACTAGGTCAAATCAGCATAAGATCTTCAATGTAATGGACCAGTGTGATGTATTATAGAAGAAAAAGGTGATCAAAATCCTTGTAAAATAAACCATCACATGATATGAAGAATTTTTTTGGAATGACTACAGATATCAGGAGGCTATTCAAAGTCATATTCAGGCTATAATTGTCTGGTTTTGAATGCCAAAGACTAATTATAAGTAATTGATGCAATGCTGTGCTCTAAAACTTACAATTCTCTTCCAGGAAACAGAATCATTGGCAAATACTCCAACCTCTTGTGGAGCATTAGACTAAATTATCCTTAGAAATCTTTGACACAGCACATCAAGGGAGAAGGGACATTTGCTCATCTACCTATTAAGCCACAGGCTTTGAAATAATGTCCCCTATGATGTGGGACAGAAGGTTTGATATGCTTGGATTTTAAATGAAAAAAGTTCTTTTCAAAAATAGAATATGTAATGGAAAGCAGTTAGAGTTGAGAGTAGGGCATAGAGATGAGCTCTTGGCTTCTGAAAGCAACATCTGGAGACCATCATTGCTTAGGATTTGTATAAATCTCTGTTCAGAGCTTGAGAAGCAAACATGGACAACAGAAATTTTTTTTGGAATTGATATCCAGGGCACAAAGACAAGGTTTACTAGTAGTTGTAATATACTAAATTTTAGTTTCTAATATAAAAAAATCATTTATTAAAAAATTATAGTTTCCTTGTCTGATTTAGTATGTATTCCAGATGCCTAGATATACAAAAAGATTGAACCATGCCTTTGCATATTAAGACTTTAACAGGAGGAGAATGGGAGGAGGACAATTTAATAAGAGTTTTAAAAGAAAGAGAAACATTTGAAGGCAAATAAATGGGAATGGGAATAATGGTGATAGAACAGTTAACTTGAAACAGAAACTGGTATTGGGAAAAGTGAGTGCAGGACAGTATATGTGCAAGGAATTGTAACAATGAATGGAGCATAAGATTTAAGCAGGGTGTCTTCGCCAACGTTCTCACTGTTATATCCAAAATGACTGACAACACAACTTTGAGGAAAGAATATTTATTTTCTCATAGTTTTTTGGCAATTCTGGGTTCAGTCTATGTGAGGTCAAGGTCTGGAGTTCAGGATGTGGTGATGAGAAAAGGAAAGATGGAAAGAGCGAAAGAGCGAAAGAGGGAGGCTCTGCTCTCACATCTTGGAAACTGGAAACAGAGAGAGAGAATAGGGGGAGAAAAAAACAGATCTAGTCCCCAAGGTCACACTCTCAGGGACTTCTCCTTAGTAACCAAGTCCTACTTCCAAGATTGTACCTTGTTTCTTGAGGGATAGGGAGACATTTTAAATCTTACATTTTACATCTTACATTTTAAATCTTACATTTTAAATATTACATTCCTTTCATAGTCTTCTAAACTTCATGACCACCTCATGATGCAAAATGTATTTTGTCCATCTCCAAGAGTTTCCATAGTCTTAACTATGCCAGCAACCCTCAAAAGTCCCAAAGTCCAAAGTCTCCTCATGAGATTAAAGGTGAACTCTTGACTGTGTGCCCCTGTAAAATAAAAAATAAACAAAATAAAAAGCATATTACGTGCATCTAATGTACAATGACAAAGAGTAAACATTTACATTCAAAAACAGGGAAACAGGACCATAGAAAGAAGGAATGAGTATTGAAGAGGAAAGGCTTGAATCTTATGCTCCATTCATTGTTACAATCCCTTGCACATATACCAGTTTTTGCTTCAATTTAACCTTTCTATCACCATTATTCTCATTTATTCCCATTTATTTGCCTTCGAGTGTTTCTCTTTTTTTAAGAACTTTTCTTAAACTGTCCTCCTCCCATTCTCCTCCTGTTAAAGTCTTAATATACAAAGGCATGTTTCAGTCTTTTTTATATATCTAGGCACCTAACATAAATACTAATGGGTAAAAAAGGAAACAGTATTGAAATCCAGCAGGACAAGCATTTGATACTGCAGCTTCATTTCTAGCATCTGGGGCACATGGCTGTGAGATGCAATCTCCCAGGGGCCATGGCAGTCCTGCCCCTGAGGCCTGGTTGATTGCAATGGCCAGCATACTGGCTCTTCCAGCCTGGCTTCATGGCTTGCAGCTTGTAGTCTTTCCTCGTGGTCATTCCACATTTTTGGCATTTCTAAATTGCAGAGTTTTTTCTTGCAACACTGGCTTCACCCTGGCAGCTTTAAAAATTGCTCCATTTGGGCCTGCTTGTAGGGATTCTGACCCTGCCACATGTTGCCTGGCTTCTAAGGCTTCTCTTTGAAGTCTTGTGCTGGGGGTTGGGGCGGGGGCTTCCATGACCACTTTTTTTCCAGTAAATCCAGCATTACATGGACTCTGTGAGCACTGTGATCCAACAGGAGCAGGAAAAGTAGTCACACCCTTTTCAATTTCTGCCACTGATCCCTTTTTTCCATGGTTCTGCACTTGGGCTTGAAGTACCCTGAGCACATTCCTTTCTTTGTTTCTGTACAAAGCATTTGACCTCCCTTCAGATATCTTATTTTCTTTCACTACACTTCTTTCTTGGCTCCAATGTACACATTCCTTTCTGGACAAATTGAAAATCTACAAAGTCTCTCTGCTTTGCTTCTTGCTCCCAAAATTCAGTGTACAGTTCACTGAACATGGACATCAATATCTATAATACAGTTTGGATACTTTGATGTTTTGAGATTTCTTCTGCCAATTTAATCAGTCAATCATCTTTAAATTTGGCCTCATAATTTCAGGACAGGAGAAAAATGCCAGTAAGTTCTTTGCCAGAATGTAACACCTGTGACCTCTAGCCCATATTCCCATGATGACCTCTTCGTCCCCCCAAATCTCCTGAGCACAGTCTCTACTGTCTAACTTTCTAGCTACACTCTGTTCCTTCCAATTCTTCCAACTTCCTCTCACAAAAGAGTTCCAAAGATTCACAGAATACATAGTCAGGCATCGATATAGCAGTGACTCTACTTCTCTGGTACTAATTTCGGTCTCAGCAAACATTCTCATTATTATATTCAAAACAGCTATGTAGCTTAGAGGAAGGAACATTTATTTGCTCAGAGCTTTTTGGATATTCCGGGTTCATTCCATGTGAGGCCAGGGTTTAGAGCTCAGGACAGGGCAGTGGAAAGTAGAGAAAGGGAGAGAGTGAGGATCTGTTCTCACACCATGGGGGTTGGAAACAGGGAGAGAAAAAGAGCAGCAGGAGAAGAGAACTATATATAATCTTCAAGGCCACAACCAGGGACCTGCTTCCAACATTGCTACCTTGTTTCCATGAGGACTAGGGGGACATTTTAAATCCAAATCGTTACACAGGGATAGACAGCATTGAAGAGGAAAAGAGAAGAACATGGCATATAGGGGGTATTTTAAAGCTGTGACAGAGTTCTAAAAACTATAGTCATTCATGTAACAGTTTAGAAATTTTAATTTATGTAATAGTCCATGGATTATTTGATTTGGTATTTTACAACAACCTAATTTTTTTAAACTTTATGAGCCTAGTTTTAAAATCTTATTAGCCCACTCACCAAAAAAATTGTACCACTTTCTACAAGTCATAAGTGAAAAGTTATTTCTCATCCCTTAAGATATTTTGTTAATTATATGCAGTTATCTGACAACTATAGATTTAGGATTTTAGATGCCATTCACTGAATTAGTCTAGCATGGTAAAGGAAACATATTGTAGAGAATATGGTAAGGCCACCTTTGAGTGGATACCTCTGCAAGGCTAGTGTTTGTGCATCCAGACAGAAGTTCAGAATCAAAGTCAAGATGGAAGTTTAGCTCAGGGCCATGTCTACATACAGTAGGAGTCCATACTCTAAGAATGAATGAATGTAAATGGTTGTGAGGTTCTAATTAATTAAAGAGAAAATTAGTGAGTAGGAACAACTGTTAACTGTTATCTAGAAATGGAAAAGAATATTGTTTTTTTTTTTCTTTTCTGTTTTATCGTCTTCTCTCCCTACCCCTAGCTTTGTCCTCCTCCTATTTTCTTCCTGTGCAACAATTCAATTGTAAGAAAATAAATGTTGTTTTTATTAGAAAGGGAGCATGCATTATTAACAACAAACATTTATTTCATGTTAATAACTTTCCTGTCTTGTTTCCTATGTCTTTTGGCATCTCAATGCCCATAGCTGGACTTTGGCCTGCTTAATTCTCTTATTGAGTTCCCCACCCTTCCATATATGCTGAAATTTCCCTACATATTATGTTTCTATGAAATTCATATTTTAAAATGCTAACTTCCAAGGTGATGGTATTAAGAGAGAGGCCTTTGGAAAAGATTTGGACATGAGAGAACAGTCATTATAAATGAGTTTAGTGCCCTAAATAAAAGAGATCCCAGAAAGCTGGATAGCCTCTTCCTCCTTGATAGAAGAGTGAGAAGACACTATCTATGAATAAAAAAAAATGGGTCTTTTAATTGAGCATAGTGGTGCATGCCCGTAATCCCAATACTTGATAGACTGAGACAGGACAATTGCAGGTTTGAGACCAGTCTCAGCAATATAGCAAGAATCTTAGCAACCTAACAAAGGCCCTCTCTCAAAATTAGAAATAAATAGGTCTGGGAGTTTAGATCAGAGGTAGAACACCCCTAGGTTCAATCCCCAGTAATACACACACACACACACACACACACACACACACACACACACACACACACACACACTACATGGAATAAAAATAAAAGATTAAGATACTGTGATAACACATTAATGTAAAACATTTCTTGGATTTCCAAAAGCAAGAATATTCTTCTGATCTAACCTATCATTGATAGTAAAAATGCCAGTGAATTTCAGAACAAATGTATGGGGGATCATGTCCTACTATTTCCATCCATGTTGGTAGAGACTTTCAACTCAAGTTAATACCCATATGAGGAGTCAGAATTTCCCTTTAAGCAAAGACAGAAGTTGAATGAATATGCTGAGTCTACTTATAATACCCACCAACAGCTTGGAATTCACAACAAAACAATGATAATGAAACAATAGGTAGATTGATTGAGAAGGCCAGTTGAGAGGATGAATGTTCCAGTCTAAGTCAAGACTGTTAGAGAATGGATAAAAAGTATTGTCCAGCAGTCCAGAGGGCTGTTACAGCTGAGTAGGTATGTGACATACAAGGTACAATAAAACAGATGGTGATGGAAAAGTTTAGTGCTGGTGGTGCCAGGACAGCTAAGATAGTATATGATCTATACTATTCACCATGTTCCTTCTTTACTCTGCATTTTTTTTTCGCAACTGGGGATTGAACCCAGGGGCATTCTAACACCTAGTTGCACCCTCAGTCCTATTTTTTATTATTTATTTTGAAACAGGGTCTCACTAAGTTGCAGAGAGCCTTACTAAGTAGCTAAGACTGGCTGCGAACTCGGATCCTCTGGTCTCAGCCTCCCAAGTACTGAAATTACAAGTGTGCACTACCACGCCTGGCTACCCTGCATCATTTTAATAGAAAATTTGGCATGCCCTCATTTATAGGTTGTTTTGCCACTGCTCCAAAGCCTTTTTCTCACTTGAATATCTTTCCCTTACATTCCAAAAGCATAAAAATGACTGCTTTGGTGTTTTTCCTGCAGCATGAGGTCTAGTTGCTTGCACATCAACTGTAATCTAAAAGTGATGGTGGTTTGACAATTTAATAGTTATTTCCTTAGTAAGGTATTAAGAAGTTTTATAAAACACAGTAAGTAGAGATATTGGTGTCAGTACTAGCTTGACAAAAGCCAAAGCCTGTTAATGTGCTAACAAAATGATGCCGTCATTTTTAGAATAAATAGGGGAAATAGTTCACCTTTATGATGGATGAAGGTAGTTCTACTAATGAGACACAAATGTTAATGAGGTTCTTATGAAATGTGACTAAAGAAAGATAAAAGTGGGTTAATAAATCAGTTTTGAACAAGTAATAGTTAATACAAATATTTAGGAGAACATAAAAATATGTGTTGTTGAAAAAGATTAGTTCTGAAATTATAATTAATATAACTAATTATTCAATTCAGGATTTGGAAATCCCTGTATTCTGGGATTAGTTGATGGATTTAATACAGTGAAATATTAATTCCAAGACTAATAAGTGATATGTGATTTGATATCAAAAGTGGAAATGTAGCCAGGCGTGGTGGTGCACACTTGTAATCCCAGTACTTGGGAGGCTGAGACAGGAGGATCCTGGTTCGTGACCAGCCTCAGCTACTTATTGAGACCCTCTGCAACTCAGTGAGACCCTGTTTCAAAATAAGGAATAAAAAATAGGCATGGGGGTGTAGCTCAGAGGTATAATCCCCAATACCGTTAAAAACAAAAAAAAGGTGGAAATGTAGCATCCATGTTAAAAAATGAGAAGAATGTCTAGAAGTAGGAGACCTAAAAGCTGATTTTCTATTTTCAAGTTCTGTGAGCTTTTAGGCATCATTTTCTTAAAGGAGGTCTCAGATCTCTAGCTTATAATTTTTTTTGTTTATTTTTTTTATTTAAAAGACCCTTTCCATCTCTAGATTTTATGACTTTTTGACCTTTAATTATGGTTTTCAATGTTTTAACCTGCTTAAATAATGCTTCAAATAAAAAGTGACATATTATCACAACATATAACCCAGATCAACATAGGGGAGCAGGGGTGGAGGGCTTATCCTTTACTTGACAAACCTCATCCAAACTTCCATTTCCATTTTCCTCACAGAACTTTATGATTTGGCAAATTGTCATTTATTTTGTACATGACTAAACTAAACTATTTTCATCAATATTTGTTTAATAGATGAAAAATTATAAGTAAAATATATGTAATATGGGAAGATATATATCATTCCCTTGCTCCAAATCAGTGAAAATTTTTGTACATTGACTACAGTACTTTCTTTTCTTGTCCTTTAAGATGGTCTTTCCTTTGGCCTTCCTTTCCTGGCTTATCCAAATTTACTACTAATCTTGAGTACGCTACTGAGATTTTCAGAGTAATTTCCTCTCTGCTTTATGAAAACTGGTATTTATTTTTCCAGAATATATTGAAATGAATCCTTTGTTTTTTGAGTATCATCTCCATTGTTTTTCTAATTCTTTTTCAGGATTAAATGTAGGTACTTTGTTGACTGAATTTTCTAACTTCGTTGATTTTAAAGTCTTAGTAAATTTAGCATCAAATTGTACATGGCTTTCTTTTACTTGCTTATTATGGCTTGTATATAAAATGCCCCCAAGTAACACAATTTTAAAAATGCTGCAATAAACATGAATGTGCAAAGGTGTCTTTGACATAATACTTTCATTTTTCTTTAGATAAATACCCAGAAATAAGATTAAATAAGATTGCTAAATCATTTTACCACCTAAATAATTTTATGTTTCCTGAACATATGTCCTATAGGAGAGCATAAAATTTGATTATGCACACAAAGATGACCAATTTCTTCACTTGTCCTAACCTCCAATCACCTTTCTGTATACCTTAGACCACCCTAGGTTTTACATAAATATCCCTAAGCTCTATTCTCGGGGAGGTAAATTTGAGACTTGAGACACCTGTCTGCTCACATTTGGCTAACTCATGACTAAACTGTTTATCTTTTGCAAAACTCATTACTTCAATGACTGTCCTACTGCCAGGCAAGCAAAGTGGGCCTCCTTGGGTAATACTTCTTATATTCTTCAATAAGTCTTTTGATTTTGTTATACTAACATCAGGCACTCTGGGATCTCACCTGGCTTCCTTAGCTCTTGTGAAGGTGGTTGGGTGCATGAATAACTGTTCAGGTTGGTGTGTATGTGAGAGGACTATCTCTGGAGGATCATATCCCGCCCCTATCTTACTCTGCCTCTGGAAAATATAGTTTGATTACAAGTTTCAATGCCTTCTTTATACAGTTTCTGCATAATAATCAGGGCTTCTCTGAACATCTAATAAGCACTTGATGATTGATGACATATGTTTGGAATCTAAAATTAAACTAGTCAGTGTTATTTTTTGTTTTTATTTTAAAAGGATATTTGTATTTTCATCTTAATTATAAAACTATCATCCTTTTAAATTTTTCTTCTACAAAGCAGATTTATTTTTCATTGTCTATGTTGAACAAATATCATAGATAATAATTTCAGCACACATTTAATCCATGAAATCTTGTGTTCTGAATACAAGGTATAAAGTCCTTAGGCAATGCAATGACTTTAGTTTTTACATTTAACCATTATTAGGCAAAAAAAAAAACCACCTAAATTTTAAAAACCTTAGAAATGGATGCATTGTTCATTAAACTTTTCGATTAAAATTTTTTTATATATTGAGGAAATAATGACTATGCAACATTTTATTTCTTTTCCTTTTGATACTAGAGATTAGCTCCAAGGGTATTCTTCTTCCAAGATACAACTCCAGTCATTTTTTTTTTTTTTAATTTTGTAACAGGATCTCTCTAAATTTCTGGGGCTAGTCTCAAACCTGCAAACCTCCCCTTGCAGCCTTTCAAGTACTGGGATTATTATAGACATGTGCCACTATACCTGGTTTGGCAGCAAATTTAAGCAATAGTATTTTAATTTTACAGCTGTGTTTATTTTTTTAAAATGGGTGATTTTATTACTGAACATATACATTATGTAGGTAATAATTAAGTAATAATGAAGTGAGCATTTATTTTTCAAAAAGTAGCAAAACTTAAATTTCTATGGTAATTTTGGAATAGAATAGAGGAATCATAGTTAAGAAATATGTTAGTGATTATTTCAAAATGATGGTAATTTTATTTCAGACCAACACTATCAAGTATGGACAAATTTTGTTTTGTTACATTAGGAAATGTTCTGGATCTGTGGCTGATGATAAAGTTATAGTACTCACCAAACATAGTGGTGCATGCATATAATCCCTGCACTTGGGAGGCTGAGACAGGAGGACCACAACTTTCAGGCCAGCCTCAGCAACATGTTGAGATCCTCAGCAACTTAGCAAGACCCTGTTTCAAAATAAAAATAAATGCTGAGAGTGTAGTTCAGAGGTAGAATATTTCTCTGTTCTGCTTTCAATCACCAGTAACTCCTCTTCCGCTCCCTCACTCCCCACCCCACACAAAGAATTATAGCATTCTCAGAAGTAGGAATAATCCCATATTTTATAAACAAAGATTAAAAAAATGTTTACAGGCCACTCTAAAATGTATGATGCACTTTCATTGTGTTTTTGTATCTGAACTTCATAAAATGTGAGACTGCATTATTATATTTACTATAGGATATAGAAAATGAGGCTCAGCAATTAATTTATATCAAGTTACACTGAATTGTAAAGCCTAAACTCAAACTCATATTTTCACATCCAAGCATTATTGACCTTTTCTCAAAATAGTGTTTATTCATGCCCAGTGGGGCAGAATTTTGCAGAGTTAATCAGGGGAAGTCACCTGTTATGGAAGTACATGCCAAGAATAATCTGAGTTTTTGGGTGTTAGTCAGCTTTCCATTACTGTGGCTGAAGTGACTGACAAGAGCAACTTAGAGGAGGAGAGGCTTATTTTGCCTCATGATTTCAGAGGTTTGGGCCATAGTTTGCCAGTTCCAAGGCATAAATATCATGGTGTCAGGGCATGGTGGGAGAAAGCTGCTCAACTCATAGATGCCAAAAAGGAGACAGAGAGAGAGAGAAAGAGAGAGAGAGAGAGAGAGAGAGAGAGAGAGAGAGAGAGAGAGAGAGAGAGAGAGAGACAGAAGGCCAGGGATAGATATAGGCACATCAGGATCACACCTACAGTGCATACCTCCTCCAGCCATATCCTACTCTGAACCTCTGCATTGGATATGAGGACTTAACACACAAGCATCTGGAGAACATCCAACACCCAAACCATAACAGTTTTTAAATAGATTATTTGACCAACCCCACTTTTGGAACTCACTATTTGCACTTACAGAACACAAGTTGTCATAAACATAGGAGTTAAACCAATTATGTACTCCTCTACCCTGTGATATTTTTTTTTTTTTTTTTTTTGGTACTGGGGATTGAACTCAGGGACATTCTACTGCCAAGCTATACCCCCAGCCCTATTTTTTATTCTTTATTTTGAAACCAAGTCTCACTAAGTTGCGGAGTGCCTCACTAGGTAGCTGAGACTGGCCGCGAACCCGGATCCTCCGGTCTCAGCCTCCCAAATGCTGGGATTATAAGCGTGCGCCACCACACCCGGCTCCCCCTGTGATATTTTTTATTTACCTATCATATCCCAAATATTCCAGGATCCTGGGAACATATACACTGATAAAAAAGAAACTTCTGCACTATTGAAAACTACAGTGTTAAATATGCAGGGAAATTTACATTTAAAGACCTATCTAAGAAGTTATCATTGTAGTGATCCTTAGGTAGTGTGCATCAGAGGACATGGAAGGGGACGTGGAGTTGTTTTCTGGGGTAATGGTTACATAAAGGTTTTCATTTCTGAAAACTCATCAAAATGTATACTTAGCCAGTTGTGGTAGCACATGACTGTAATCCTAGTACTTGGGAGGCTGAGACAGGAGGATCGAAAATTCAAGACCAGCAACTTAGCAAGACTCTCAGAAACCTAGCAAGACACTTTTTCAAAACAACAACAACAACAAAAGGTTGGGGTATAATTTCAGGTAGAATACCCTTGGATTCTATCCCCAGCAGCACACACACACACACACACACACACACACACACACACACACTTGTATATACTTTGCATATTTACATCATACTAAAATAAAAATTTAAAGGCCTACTTAATTTGTTATTTTGAAAGGAAATGAACACTTTATAAACACTGTGTGGTGCATATTTTTGCTTGGCTATTTAATATTAAACTATGTTTAAAATGCCTAGATACCTTATAATAAACATATGTATATGCAAACATATACACATACAGAAAACTGAGAAATATAATAAAATTATTATACACAATATTAGAAAGATTGTTCTCAAGAGAATACATATCTATACTTTTTATATATCATAGACAAATCAAGGCCTAAACACCAAGAAAATTAGTGTTAGATTGAAAATGCCCAAGTTTAGCTACAAATACAAAATCTAGGGACCATGTGAGCTTCTTAACCAGAGATATGAGGTAAAACATTATTTAAAAAAAATAATTTCAGTGTTGCAATGGACACAGTTGTTCTACACCTCCAAGGATCATTTAAAATGCATTCACATCTTGCTGAGATACTATCTATCATATATGAGAAATTTAAGCCCAAATGCCTTACTTACCAAAAAACACTGTTTGTGACAAATGTGAAAGCAATGTGAAAATTCAAGGTCTCAAGGAGATTTTACTCAGTAATGAGATAGTTTGATACCATCTATTGAAAAAAATAAGAAGGTAGAAAAAGAAATGGCTTCAGGGAGTGAAAGCTGATATTATTTTAAAAAATATATATATAAGATGGATGAAACTTTTGCTAATTGTGGTGCTTATCTGAGATTTGACATTATAATTTTAACTTTTATGTTTCTAACAACAAAAATTGCCTGCTTGTAGATTAGTTTTTGACATAGTTGTGATGCTTGGGTTGAGACTTTAATACATGACATGAAGCAGTATTTTATTTTGTATAAAAAATAGTGTATCCACAGAAGAAATTGTAAGCATAAAGTGAAACTTTGTGTATTTATATAAAAGGGTGATGACCTTTTGGGTAATTTTGACCTTGTTTTAGGAAATTAGGAAAATTCCTGAGAAAATACTTCACTATTTGAAACCATCTATGGGCTAGAAATAAGCGATGGAGAAAAAAAAGATTATAAACAATATGAAAGATATATTTACCTGTCCTCTGTCTTTTTGATGAATTTGAAGGAAGTGAGCCCTTTTATAAGCTGCATAGATGAATGAGCACTGCAAAAGAGATGTAAAGACCTGATTATAGTTCTTAGTGCTTTTATTTGCTCATTTCATAAATAAAGGCAACACAACATAACGTTGTCCTATTCCACCTAAAACGTTGTCCTATTCCACCTGAAAAGAAAAGGAATCCCAGAATTGAAAGGGACTTAAAAACTTATTTGGTTCACTTTGTTGTCTAATCATAAATTCCTTCTATGAGTCATATATTAAAATCTATTAAGAACTAAATATGCAATTATTGTTTTTGTTATAAGATTGACAGAGGGTGTAAAATACCTGAGTGCCTCCAAGTAAAACATCCAGGGTCATGAACTGGCAGACAAGTTTGGTTTCTTATCATCCTCAGGAAACTGATAGTGTTCAGATCTTGTTTCAACTTTCAGGTTTTCTGGTGACTAATTATTAAAAGTGATATGTTATTCTTATTAAAATGTTAAAAATAGGGAAAACTGTTTACAGCATATGACTCTAAAAATCTTCTAAAAACAAGACTTTTATAGAAAAGTGATTGCAAAACACATCTATGCTAAAGGACTGGTATCCAAAAATACATATAGAACTTTAAAAACCCAGCAAAAATAATCACGTCACCCAGTAAAAAAATAAGGCAAACAATTCAAATTGATATCTCACTAAAGAAGACAGTAAATGCCGGGCGTGGTGGCGCACGCTTGTAATCCCAGCATTCGGGAGGCTGAGACCGGAGGATCCGGGTTCGCGGCCAGCCTCAGCTACCTAGTGAGGCACTCCGCAACTTAGTGAGACTCGGTTTCAAAATAAAGAATAAAAAATAGGGCTAGGGGTATAGCTCGGAGGTAGAATGCCTCTGAGTTCAATCCCCAGTACCGCAAAAAAAAAAAAAAAA